>NDXB01009573.1:0-41888 GCA_002631895.1 Agapornis roseicollis
ACACAGCTTGGTGTCATCGGCAAACTTGCTGAGGGTGCACTCAATCCCACTGTCCATGTCTGCTTGTACCTCCTGTTGCTGTGGCAGAGTGAGTTGTCTTTACCTCTCTTTCTAGCAGTCACCTGACATACAGGATACAAACACTGAAGTTTCCTCTGTGATGCTACTTGCTGACAACAGCTCCAACCCCATCCCATCCTAACAACCCAAATCCAAGCAAGGGCTTGCATTCAAAATGATACTTATGGCTGCTGCTCCTGTATCACGGGGGACTAAAAGAAGTGGAGGTAACTTACTTTTGACCTTACATCTTTGCAGTGGTTTATTCCTCCCCCTGTACTCTAGCTGCCTTCTTCAACACACTTTTAAATAACTGTCTCTACTTATGCAACAACAGCTTTGAGTTTACAATAAAAGACAGTCTTTGGCCCAAAGAGAAGGTACTTACTGAGTATTTCTTATACCCACTACAGATGCATGCATGCACACCCAGAGCAAGCAGTCAGTTGCAGTGCTAGGCTGCCTTTACAAGCAGCAATGTATCATAGAATCACCATAGAATCACAGAACACTTTGGTTCAGAAGGGACCTTAAAGACCTAGCTGCAACGCCCCTGCCACGGGCAGGGACAGACACCTGCCCTTCTGCTGTTTGCCCAAGCTCCATTTGTTTTCCCAGGTTTGCTCTAAGTCCTAAATACATTCCAGATTAACAAAATTTAACAGAGAGCATGATGCAAGGGGCAAAAATTTCCAGCCAAGTGGACCACAGCCCCCAGCACGGTTGGGCTTATTTATCTCAACTAAAAGTGTTCTCTTGCCCCCTTCTGATGCCTGGTGGCTGCCAGGGGCTCCATGCTGAGCCCCAGCCACTCCTCACCAACTGTGCAGCAAGTGACAGCTGTGCCCATCAACATGCCAGAATCTTACAGCTTTCTCAAAGGTTTCTTGAGTGGCTTTAATTACCTTCTTTAACCTGGTATCAAAGCTCCTACCAACAGCAAGTGATGGAGTAGACCCAGCCTGGGCAAGGCACTGGACTGCAGCAGGGCCCTTGCCATTGAGCCCCTTGGCAGGGTTGCCTGCATGGAGAGTGATCCCCAGGAGTTCAGCTCTCTGGCAAGCTTCGTTTCTGGAGGGGCCTGTTCTGGGGAGAGGCGCAGGCCAGCTCTTGAGCGATGCTGGGGTTCTGGGGGCAGCTCTGCTGCTCCCCACGAGAGGATAGGAGGTGGGTGCGCCAAAGGAGGAAAGTCATTGCTGCTGCTGGAGGAACTTGCCAGAAGCCCAGGGGCAGCCTCAGTTTTGGGGTTTGTCCATGCTGTGTGCTGGGGGACAACTAAATGACCTTGGAACAACCAATTCAATTCTCCTCTTTTGCCTCAAAGGCATTTGGCTGACAGTAGTAAAGTTAAGATGCCAGTAGAAAGGCTTCTGTTGCCAGCAGAATTTGGCTGCAGATCCAAGTTGTGACACAGCTAATACGTAATGAAGTTATTGTTATTGTGACATACCCAAGATTACCAGGTTTCCACTGAATATGTAAGTGATGAAGAGCCAAGAAATAATCCTTTAACTACAGCTTAAATTTAGTCCTTTTTGACATCCCAGTCTTTATTCAAACCATTAAAAGAACCTGGGCCAGGAAGCTATCCTTGTTCTCACTAGAAATGATCACATCCTGCTAGGAGGTTTTTCTAACATATATGCAAATGTAATGCCTGCTCCAAGCTAGTGTCTACTTTATGCCTACGTTACATTAAATGCTGTTTGTCTTAGAAAGGCCATTAAGCTGCAAACATACCTGTCCAATCTTACTCTGACCTCATTCTTGCCTGCAAACTTAACCCAGCAGACCTTAAAGACAGCTCCTAGATGCCTATGCTTGCTGGTACCTGAAAGCAGCAGGTGTCAGGGGTACTATCACCACAGTGTGACCTGGCTGTACCCCCTGGGCACATAGATGTTCCTACAGTCACCACACACACCAATGGCCCAGCCTACCCTTCTCTTCCTTAGGTGTGCCAGCAGCCACTGGAAAGGTGCTCATGCCTGCTGTCTTCACCTCCTGCTTCTCTGCTGGGTCCTGCCCTTTGGGTCCTCAGTGATTGAATGCATCCACAGTTGAAAGGTGAAGCCTCAGTGACTCTCAAGGGTGAGAGAGGGAAATGAATGCAAGTGACAGGCCATGTGTTTCAGCTGCCAGTGCAGATTTTCCTCCTACCCTGTATCCCGCAGGGCTGTATGTGCGCTCTGGATGGTGGAGGCATTGCGTGCCTGCTCCTCTGGAGAAGCTGGTCCAGTGTTGTTGGAATACAGCTGCCAGCATCCTCTGTAGTTTAGCCTACCTGTAACCTGGCACAATCACTAGTTTTTTTCCCCTCTTTCCTCCTATGCAGAGTCTTTTCTCCTCATGTCTGGAGAAAAGAAGGCTCAGAAGGTGCCTTATTACTCTCTACAACTATCTGACAGAAGATTGTAGCAAGATGCAGGCTGGTCTCTTTTCCCAAGTAACAAATGATAGGACAAGATGTAACAGGCTCAAGCTGTGCCAGGGGAGGGTTAGATTGGATATTAGGAAAATTGTTTTCATAAAGAGGGTGTTCAGGCATTGGAGCAGGCTGCCCAGGGAAGTGGTGGAATCACCATCCCTGGATGGTGGCCCTTAGTTACACGGTTTAGTGGTTGTCTTGGCAGTCCTGGGGTAAAGGTTGGACTTCATGATCTTAAAGGTCTCTTCCAGCCTCATTGATTCTATGATGGAGATCCTTCTCTCACTTCCTCCCACGTTGGCTGGGCCAAGTTATTAAGGATCTCTCTCTAAGTAGCAATGAAACAGGATGATACACAGGAAACTTACTGATTCAATGAAAAGAAAGCCAAGTCCTGAAGCAGAAATGAAGAGGAGGAGGAAGAAAATCAAGAAGGCAGATGGGGAAGAAAAGCACATTATGGAATTATGCAGCATTCTTGTAACAAAATCAGTCATTCAGCTACCTGTGAGGGCACACATTTGCATTATTCATAGGTTATTAATTACACAACTCATTTTTTGAGACTCTGCCATTACAGCTCAACACCTGCAGCAGGCAACCCAGCAGTGCTTTGCTGCCTCCACTCCCCCAACACAGCCTGTTCAGTTTTCTCCTCCTGCCTAATTATGACAATTACTTTCTTATCCTCCCCTTTTATTTCCTTTTCCTTACATTGTTTGAGCCAGCTGTTACAGCTTTAATGTTCTTGTAACAAAGCTGTTCTCCGGAAAGACTCCACCCAGGATGGCACCATAATATCAAGCTGCTATCAAGTAACAGTTGAAATCAGCTTTGCACCAGGTCTTTCTCCAACAGCTCCTAACAAGAAGGAGGTTGTGGGTATATTCTATTTTCCCCTGAATGCTGCACCTCTCCATGGCCTCCTCTTATCATCCCTCCCTGCCTAGCACGTGCTGGATGAGCATGGAGGCATGGTCTCAGAAGCATTTTCTGAAGTGGCAGGTGCCCCAAGTAAGGGCTCAGCTGAAAACCTTAAGCATAGCATCTCAGCTCCTTGAAACTGAAATCCATGGCACCAAATGCCCCAGCATCACTGAGGCTCTGTGCTTACAGCCCTCCCTGCAGCAGGACCAGGCAGCCCCTGCAGCATGGGCTCTCCTCCTGCACATCCTCCATCACAGTGCTGGGAGTTGTACATAGAACATAACAAGTAATGTGCTTACTAATTACATACTGAGAGCACCAACAGAGAACCAGAATGCATTTGCAAGTGCTAGAAACACATGACCACGTCACAGACTAATAAAACAGGGGGAATAGGGCTAGTGAGCAGCATTTGATCACAGTTGCTTAGGTTATTCATTAAATATAAATCTTCATAGCCATGTGGAATGCAGTACACACAACTTTAGGCCTTCAAGAGTCTGCAAATGTACAAAAGCTCCCTTGGCTGTCAGTGGAGAAAAAAAGAGGAAAGCCCAGTATATTTATTCATCCCACCTTTCTCAGACACAATGCTGCTCACCATATGAGCTCAGCACCCTGCGCTGACCAGAGAGAGAAAGCAGACTGTCCAGATGAACCCTGGGAAGCTGGGCTGGCCAAAGTAAGGAGAGCCAAATCCCACCAAGGCTGCCTACACTTTGTTGCTCAGACAGCCTCAGGAAAGGACAACAATAAAAAGCTCCTGTGACATACCTCAGGCTATCATTGGAGTAATGAGAGAGGTTGGTGTAGGAGCTGTGCCTTGTAGAGCTGTGGCAGCAACAGAGTCAAGTATCTCATCTAATGGGTCCTCCTATGGTGATGGCTATTTGTGAGATCGCTGTCAAAGCTAATTATCTAATAGTTTGGGCTGAGTTGACACAGCTATTGGGCTAACTCTGGGGTTAGGGTTATGGACAAATCCAGAAGGAACTAACGAGCTGGGTCTACTGCCAAGTTAAAAGCAAGGACCTAAAGACCTACAGTAAGTGCTGCTGTCCCTAGAGGTAATTGTGTCATCAGCTTTGAGCTAGCAGTGCTTCACTGAAGTGGTTTCCTGTGTGAGGGCTGGGGCTTAGGGCTGCCCTAACAAAAGACAATTTGCGGTACATGGGCATGGAGACAAGTTTCTGAAAAGCTGTATGTAATTCTGAAATTGGCTGAGGATTCCTGGGTATAGGGAAGCTTTCAACTGGAGGGAGATGTTGGATGATCATCCAGTTTGCATTGCAAGGGAGGAGACAGAGAATTTGGTAGTAAAGTTAAGCATGGGAAGAAGGCAGGTGTGGAGGAAGGTGTTTTGAGGTTTGGTTTTATTTATCATCATCTTACTCTGATTTGATTGGTAATAAATTAAACCGATTGCCCCAAACTGAGCCTGCTTTGCCTGTGACAATAATTGGTGAATGATCTCCCACTGTCCTGATCTCGACACACAAGCCTTTCTTTATATTTTCTCTCCCTGCCTAGCTGAGGGAGGGGAGTGAGAGAGCAGCTTTTGGTGGGTACCTGATATCCAGCCAGGGTCAACCCACCACACTGGTATAGGTAGGTCTGAGGAAGTTCAGAACTGAATCAAATGCAGCCTAAAGATGAAGGATGACCAGGGTGCCAGCAGGGATTATCAGTGTGTGCTTTGATTGATTTGCTCTGCTACGGCCAGAGTCAGGGTTAAGGACCACAGGATCAGAATAAATAACCCAAGCAACATTGTCTAGAAGGTGAATGCAGGCCAAAGTTAGTAGTAAGAAAGGGATACTCTCAGCTTTCCCAGTAACACACCCAAACAATTCTATTTGTCCTAAACAAATATTTTCCATTCAGGCCTACTGGCACCAACCTCTCATTCAGTGATCAGCCAGACTTGCCTTTCACTTCTCTTCACAATGAGGATAACTTCTGCTTTTTTTGAGACCTAATGTCCATCTTACCCTTTGTCTTAAACCTAGGCTTAAGATCCCATCTGCTTTTTCATTGTAGTTTCCTATACACTAGGTGCAAACTATAATGCCTGTTCAATGAGTTGAATCTGGCCCAGAATAATCAACACTGGATCCACACAGGGAGGTACTGGCTCATTTTAGCCTTACAGAAAAATCTCATCCCACTCGTCAACAAATCAAAGGCAATTTTCCTCCACATGATGCAACCCTTATCTTAACCAGACTGGCGCTGCAGGTATTACAGAATCACACAGAATCACAGAATTACCAGGTTGGAAGGAACCTCTAAGATCATCAAGTCCAACCCATGCTCTACACCTCAACTAAACCATGTCATATCAAACTCTTCAGATTCTGCTCTTAACACTATAGACCAATGATGCTGAGTTGAACCTAAATAAATTACAACCTTTTTGCACCAGGTGATATTAACTTTTAGGTTTTACAGGACTACAAACCCCAAACAAACTACACCTCTTTGTGAGCCAGCTTGAGCCCTAACAATAGGCTTGATATTCTTGCTTACAGACCCTGAACTGGTACAAAATGAATGAGGACACTTTCACCCTCATAGTGGCCATCCTGCTTTTAAATGTATAACAAAACCCATCAGAACAGGGCACAAAGCCCAGGAGATCTTCAGCCCATGTTAAGCCAAACCCTAACCATCATGCCTTCTGCCATGTTTTTTCAAAACACACCTGAACAAATCAAAGATCCATCTTTTCTCTCACTTTTGCTTCTTTAGCCTCACAGGCACATGCACATATTGACCCATGCAGCTCTTTAGACCCTTTCCTTTCCATGTAGTCTTAATACAGGAGCCACAAACCCCCACCCACATGGCACCAGTGCTAATCAAAGCCCAAAGGCAGTGAAAACACCCCAGGAAGCTTAAGGCAGGGCCTCATTCAGCAGGGGCCAAGGAGTTTGCTGGTTTAGCATGAGGTAAATCAGAGGGCTGAGATGAGAGCCTGCGCAGTGTCCTCAAGGGCTTAATTGTTTTCCATAAGAGTGAGCTCCCTGAGGTCCTGTGCTAAGATAAGGGCCCGGATTAGGAACAAGAGGAGCAGAAGTGATTTGCAAAGCTTGTAAAAGGGAGGTTAGCTAGCATTAAAGGGAGCAAATGAGTTTTGGACTATTTTGGGATGAGGCAGCAACTCCTACATATGTCTATGGACACACACTTAATGCTTGGGTTGGAAGAGCGTGTTTTCCAGCTGTAATTGGCCCAGTGGGAAGGCAGGATGGGAGCTAGTGTCATGCTGTTGGGGTTAGTTAGCCCATCTCATGATCGCAGTAAGCATTATCAGGCCAAACACAGCATCAGCTCCACCCATGGCATCTTCCCAGCTCCAGCAGCAAATCTCCTTTTCCAGGCCACACTTTTACCCTGCCCAATGCTTACACATCTTAGCAGCTGATGTCTCCTAAATCACCCTTGGGTGAACAGCAGCCAGTCACCATAGCTGTCATCTATTACATATCAGAGGAGAAGGATTGGGCAGGATTAGGGGCCAAAAAAATAATGTATGGAAGATCTCAATCTGCTTCTGAATCATTCAACTGTTGGAGGTTAGGATTAAAGATGGTGCCACAAGAAACCAATAGCTCCTGCCTTTTTTCTGGTGCAGGTAGGGTTTGCTGGGATGCTCTCCATGGCACAGTAGTTCTTAAGTATAGGGTTGGCACTCTGGCCCAAACTCTACATCAAATGATAAATCCTGCAGACTTGCGTAAATACTGGTGTCAGTCTAAATGGCTTCTGTGTAACTGTGGGGCATGTGTGGATCTCCTGGATATACAATAGCAGGAGCAAATAACTTAATAGGTCTGTTGTAAGTAAAGCCTGCTTCAAAGGCTGGAGCTGAAGACCTGATTAAGGAAACCAAAGGATGAAGAGCTAAGTGGATTTACATGTTTTGCAACACCTCCTGAGGTAGAATGAAGGCTACTGGTAACAGCAGCAAGCGTCTCCTGGTTTGTCTCGGGGCACAAATTGTTCTCCAGGCAAGCACAGCCAAGCCTAGATCTGGGCTTAATATTGGGGAAAGAGACAACAGGGTCTGAAGACCTCTTTACTGTTGTTCTCTCTTAAGCTTAGAGCGTTACAATGAATGCTGCCCTGGCAGGAGCTTACTGGTATATTCAGTAGTCATTACCTGGCCGGTTAATCAGGGTGCTGCAGTCAGTGGCATCAAACACACATTGTGGCTCAGGCCCAGGAGGTCCATGGGGGTTAGTTTGGTAACAGCAGAGCCACCTGCCTTCATCACGCTATCTAGGAGCAATTTTGCACCTCAGCATGTGGAGCTGCATAGGTATAACCACCACCCCCCCCCACCACCCCCCATGGCACCACCCAGCCAGGCTTTTTTGCTTCCTGCTCCCTTTTTACCCTATGCTATTCTGCAGTCCAGACACGTCCTGACACCCATTAGACAAGATAAATCATATACAGAAAACACAGACAAATTGCTTAGGAGCTATAACTTCCAGAGTACATACACTGTTATTTCCCCCCCTTTCCCAATAGCAGATGTTAGCCTAGATGATCTCCCCAGATGTTTCCATTTTTAATTAATTCTTTTTATAAGTGTACTTTTTTTTTTATAAGTTATAAAGAAAACAAAGCTTCAATTAGTAAGGTTCTCATTTTCTATTAGCTTAGAAGAACTCTGTTGACTCGGAATAATTGCCTTTCTACTTCAGGTTAGCATTATTGGAAAGGCCATTGAAACACATACCTAACATGAAGCAATACAAACTATGGTTTATAAATTAACATTTTATTGTAGTAATCTCTTACATGAGCCGTTCCTCTGCCTCATTTGTGTACCCTTGTCCACCTTCATGTGCAAATGTAAAGCTCATGAATTTTAATAGATATTGGAAATGCTCCCTGGAGTGAGAACAGAGTCTTTTCACTGGCCACAAACATAATACGATGGCACTAACATTTTTTTCCACCCTGCTCATTTTTTTGATCCTGGCTCTTATTTAATAATAAACCAGGCTGTGAACACACTGACTCATCTCTTGTTTTCTCAAAATAGTGAGGAGTTCTATTTATTTTTTTAATCAGTAACTACCCGAGAGAAAGGAATGCCTCATAAGATAAAGGCATTTAATTAGTTTGTTTGCTGTTAAGAAAAATATGTAGGTGGATGTGGGCGAAATGCCAAGCCAAAGTGGTCTGGCTTTACTGACAGTTCAGCAAAAGAAAGGTTATACGTCATGGAAAAAAATTACTCCCGTAACAGGAAAAGCTGGACACGGCACATATTTCTCTTCATGATCTAGCTTTGTAACAGTAAAAGGAACCACTAACATTGGCTAACAGTACATACTTCAGGTATAAGAGAGCTACAAAATAACAAGTGTGGCCGAATCGGAGGACTTTGCAAATCCGTGAGATTACTTTCAAATATCTTATTTTTTATTATTGCTATTACTATTATTATTGCAACAGTGAGTACACCCTTGCATCCCCAGGCTGCAGAAAGGCCAACATCTCAGCACTGTTCAGGGGCACTGTGAGCATCTGGTTACACCATACACATTTCAGAGCAGACTCAGACATCAGGCTACTTTCATTTATGATCACACTACAAAGCAGAATACCTTTTGTAACCAAGTTAACAAACAAACCACACTGTATCACTCATCCTAATCTTGATTTTAATGCTTTTCACATTCCTGTGGACATGAAATGCTCAAGATACAACGTGCTGGAATCCCAAAACACAAACAAACCCAGAGAGCCCATAGAGGAGCATAAGCCTGATTAGACTTTGGCCATTCTTGCTGAAGGTCAAATTTGCAACTGGACATCCTTTGTAGTCTGTTTACGACCAGATCCTTCTGGTATCCACTGCTGCCAAGGAGCTATTCCCCACACCTGAGTTTGTGCCGCATCCTGAAGCGGAAGCACTCCTGTCTGTAACTAAGCTCCTCTCCAGGTTCTTCAGGGCATTTCAAACAAAGCTTTCCAGCTGGCTGCTACCCTCAGGAGTCTACTGGCATGTTTTGGATACAGTACCTTATTGCTAGTCATCCTTTATCCTTTAGACTTTTGTTCCAGATAACAACCAAGCAGCTCCGTATGTTTTCCAAAATCCATAATTCTTATCTTAGTGACCTGGCTAATTTCATCATCACCTTTGGATCATTTAATCAGTTTCTACCACCAGGACAGACACTGAAATAGCCAGTCCATTATTAGCTGACTCCCATTTCTGAGATAAGTTGGTTTTGCCATGTTGGGGGAACCTGGCTGTGTGACTGCTTCTCCAACAGACTTTTGGGAGAGCAAGATGTCTGTTTAACGCAAGGCTCCACCCCTCAGACAGACCCCACATCTCTTCCCATACCACAAAGGTCTGTTACAGACCTTCCTTTCATATTACCTGTGTTTTTCCCTTTTATAATTGGAGGGTTTGTGTGCATGGCTGCACAAGCACTTGTAAGGAACTCAGTGAGACAATTTCTTCAGAGCCACCCACCAGCCTATCCAGATGCGGGCACAGGACATGTTTGTACACAAGTCTCCAGAACAAATCAAACCCAGCGTGAGGCATTCAGTTTTGAAGACTGTGGCTGACATTTCCAGCAGCTGTTAGTGATGGCACAGAAGGATGGATGGAAAAGAACGTGGATATGAATAGGAGAGAGAACAGGAATTTGCAAAAGGTTGAAGACCATGAACCATGAGCAGATCAAAGGTTTGTACAAATCAGCAGGTGGATGGTCATCTTCCCTTTCCCCTGCATCCCACAGCAAGACTTCCAACTTGTGCCCTTATGCAACTCTAATTTCCTTGGGAGACAGGCTGGGAACCCTACCTAAATAGACAGCAACTGGCTCAGCACTTCTCACTGGGGTAATGCCCATACCACAGGCTAAAAGGGTGCGACTGCCGCCTGGGAAGCCACAGCTCAGGCACTGACAGCAGCTTGTGTCCTTCAGCACGGCACCAGAAATCTTCCATGCTCCCAGGCAGGGTTTGCAACTTGTTATTTCAGCCTGTATTGCCATTGCATCAGTTCTGGTGTCAGACACTTTAAACATCAGCTGGTTACTTTTCCTTTCTAGGGTGTCACAAAGTGGTGAGGGGAGAGGGGAGGAGGGAAGAGAGAAGAACAAGATAGCTCTGAATTTTCTCCTCCAAGAGAAGTTAGAAATTAAATCCTGGGTAAACAAATCTGCATTTTACACAATCTGTACCCCCAGAATGAGGTTAAAGGCAACAAGTACATCTGCATGGCTTGGCCAGCTGCTCTCCTGCCAGGGAACACAGGCTCCTCCAAGATAAAAACATTCCTTCATATTTTGTGTTATCTTCTGTGGGTCACATCCCCTCTGGCAAGATGACACAACTATCATTTTGCAACACGTTGTCTGTACGCAGTGTGGACCTCCTTCCTTCTTTCCTGCCATTACCCTCCCCAGACTGAAGAACAACTCTCTCTACTGCAACTGCAGCTGCTGTTTTTCACCAGGTGATATACCTGTGCATACAGAGCTCCCATTGCACAGGGCTAGAGCTGAACTGTTTTCTTGCTAGGCTGTATTTTGAAAGCTGATTCTCTAGCACAGAATTATGAAAACTCCACCTCCATGATAACTTTCCCAGCATAGCATGGTGCCCTATGAAGTCCCACGTCTGTTCCACATCCTTTTTACTCATCTTTGTCCAGTCACCATTTCCACCCAAATGATGCTTTGGCACTGCTTTCTAACTCCACATAGGCCAATGCCTGGCTTGGGGCAGCCCATTGCTGGTGAGCAATGGCATGTGCTGCTCCAGGAATCACTGATACGGTACTCAAGAGCTCTCTGTGGCACCAGGTAAGGAAAAGGTTTCTCACTTCATTTAAGTGGAACAAAAGCCTTTCCCCTCCACTTTAGTGTCTGCACTTTCCATATTCAACCCAGCTTAATCTTCACTGCACCCACATACAGTATTTAGCCATGCTATTAAGCCTTTGTAGACTGCAGCAGACACATTACATGAAGAATATAGGAATTAATGTAATTTTTTTAGACATGGCACAGTCTCCAGCATCAATTAAATATTTAAAGTAAAAGGTATGCATGGGAGATAATGGTAGCAGTATAAAAATGGCACTGGGCAAACAATTCTTAAAGAACATGAATTTCTGGTTAAGGGAAGAAAAAGAAATCAAGAGGGAAAGCCTGGAAAAGTTGCCATTGCATGAAAAGTCTCTAAAATAATTTATTAAACTTTTGTTGAGAGAATTAATACAGATAGATTTGAGAACTTGAAAAAATCTCAGTATTCCTTATTTTTATTCTTTTGACTAGCATGTCTTGATACACATGTCAAATCACATTTTGATCTTGAAAAACCTTAAGTAAAAAAATTGGTCTATCAGATGTTGGAAATGAACAGAGTGAAAAGAAGAGTCGAAAAATGGAAGGAAGTATTAAGGAGAAATAGTTTCTCCTTGCGAATACAGAAAGTAGGATATGGTAAAAACCCCAATTAAAAATTGAAATGAGGACTTCATTTTTGCAAAATGCATATTGACATGAACATAAGTTCTGAGCAAATCACAAGTTTTACCCATAAAATAACAACTCCAAACCCACTGCAAAAGATGTAAACCCCAGCTCCTCACATCTTCCTCAGTACTTTTGCTCCTCCTCCCAAGTGATGATGTGGAGGAGAATGTGAATTTCCTGGCTGCAGTAGACGTGGACAGTGTTTTAGAGGTATAAGGAAGCTCAATAAGGAAGCACAGTGCTGAAGGAAAGAGGAATGAGAGAGGCGAGAAGACTGGGACATATATCCCGTAGGAGAGAAAACATGATGAAGTAAGAACAAACGAGTATCAGGGAATGGGAAGATGACTTAGCCTGTGAGCAATGATGAACATTTGCAGTGCCTTACACTTACAGTAACAGCTTCCACTCCAATGCCTGCCTCCCAAGCTGAAAAGTGAGCTAGCTAATAATCTGCATATTTCCTGTACAATTCACTTGGGAACTGCATCATTTACTTATCATCAGAACTTTTATTTAGACACCAAGCAGTAAGCCTGTCGTGTAAGTAGGTCAAAGGCACACTTTGAAACATAAGTACAGATCCCAAGATATCACCTGCATAGTTTTAGTTAAATGCTAACATAAAGAATCTAGATCTTGAACATTTTTCATTCCTTAAGCTGCACCCAAATATTTTCATCCTTTATATCACTTTCTATATCACTTTCTCACTGTCATTGTTATATGCATGCTTTTTTCAGCTCATCTTTTGCTTTAAAAAACAGCTTCACTTCTCTTGTCTGTTCATGTGTCAGCTGAACACAGCCCTTCATATTATCCTCTGTTCCCTGCATCCACTGACTGCCAGATAACAAAAACCTTCTTCCCATCACCTGGTGCCAGACAAAGAGCACGCTGTGAGCCCACTGACAGACAGAATGACTGGGCTCTGCTACACACAGACAGCCTGAGTTTGGAGCAAGAGGAGGAAAAGAAATTAAAAAAGCAGCTACCACGAGGAAGGAGCATAATGGCACTTGGACAAGGTGGTATATTTCAGTTCTGCAGAAAGGTGCCAGTTTGGGTGCCAAGCTCTCTCAAGCAAGGGTAAGCTTTGAGGGACCTCACTTCACAGAGCCAAATACAGAGGAAGGAAAAGGATTAGACAGCAAGAAGAGTCCTGAGCTATGACTGAATCACATAAGAAATCCACAATACTAAGAGCAGCACAGAAAAAAAAAAAACCCTTAATCCTGACAGCAAGAGATCTGAGTCCCCCCTC
This sequence comes from Agapornis roseicollis, assembly GCA_002631895.1. Classification (NCBI taxonomy): domain Eukaryota; kingdom Metazoa; phylum Chordata; class Aves; order Psittaciformes; family Psittacidae; genus Agapornis; species Agapornis roseicollis. The sequence continues at coordinate 13,211 of NDXB01009573.1, forward strand.
GCTCTGAGGCTGGGTGGGAATAGTACCAGTGGGCAACCCTCATGTGTCTGCATGCTTGCATGTGCACACACACACAGGTACACGCATGCAAACATGCCAGTTCATCATCAAATGTGAGTGAGCAGTTTTCATCAAGGAGAGATTATCAGCAAGACAGCTATGAGAAAATGATAAAGGCCAATATAATTACACCTGCTTGTCTCATTGTTGGGTAAGCATTATGGGACTCAGCGTGTGACTCCTCACTGCTGAGGAGTGCTAAGTCCCTTAAAACGCATCCAAAGCCACCCTCTGCCTCTCAGGATCTGAAACACTGGACATTTGTATGCTAAACAGAACTGAACAGTATATCTGAGGGAAGTTTTCTACTAGAAAAAAGTTTAAAAAGAATTAAAAATCCACCACTCAAAATATGCTTCCCCTGAATAAGTTTCATGGTCATTCCTGTAGTAAAGGCAGGAACCAGATAAAGAGATTTTTCCTCAAGGAGAGGAGGGGAAACTCTGTAACTCACAATTGCTTGTAAAAGAGTTAAAGTTAATACATCTTTACACAGTGGCATATTCCTTAGTCTGGACAGAACCCACTGAAAAAAAGCACACATAAAAGTCATTTAGCACATACCAAACTCAATTAATTTCTCACTTTCCCACAGAGAAAATTGGCCACTGGGAGTTTTCATGTCCGCATCTCCAAAGTCATTACGTTCCAACCACTCACAGGATAAACTTCAGCTAATTAGATCAGTCTCCCACATTTTAATCCTTGAATATCATTTAAAGTTTATACCATAACACCTAAAGCTCCTAGACACCGACTGCTTAATTTGCAGTCATTGATCACTCCACTGCCACTTTAATCAGATAGGCTGCAGTGTCAGAGACCCACTGAATTAGCTACCTGTGGGGTAATCTTGGGTGCGTAATACTGAGTTTTATATTAATAAAGGCTGATATCACCATGATGCACTCCTGAGCAGATAGGAGATGCTGAAAGGAGTGGAGTAATGAGGAACCCCACCCTTTCCATATATACTTGGTAATAACTGGTTTCCCTTAATGAGGCTCTTCTAAAGGACTGGCCTTTTCCTTCCCAGCAGCCATACATAATACCCACATAAGCATAAACGGAGACGTTTCCTTCCAAAGCATTGCTGTTATGAAACATCAAAAGGTGCATCTCCATCAAGCCAGGGGCATGTAAAGAGAAAGTCAGTATTAAACACATGAAAACGAAGTCAAAATGGAAACCGTCCTGTCTGTGAATAAGCCTTGATAGGCAAGACATTATATTCCCACACACCACATGTTTTTTCTAAAGGGTATCTTTTCTCAGAAAGGGGCCAGAAAATGGCTTATGCTCACCATGCACCCCTTTGGTTTCACAGCATCTTAATGCAATCCTAGCATCATTACTGATTTCAGAAATTGGGCTGGACAACACTGGGTTGAACATCCTCCTGACCTCAGTGCTGCCCTAGCATCATTACTGATTTCCAAAATTGGGCTGGACAACAACTGGGTTGTACATCCTCCTGACCTCAGTGCTGCCCTGCTGTACAGACACTAACCTCCAGCAGAGAGGCAAAGCAGAGAAAGTGACAAACAAAACCAGCTACATCTCTCATAAGTATCTGACCAAGGATGGCAAGACATGAGCTATTATACACAACCAACTGAAGAATCAAGGCCAAAATTTGCATGCTTTAAGCTTTTATCATTGATTTCCTCACTAACCAGCCTAAAAGTCCATCTTCCAGCTTCCTTTTGCTGTAAATCAAATCCTTTTTTTTACTCTTTGCTATTGCCACAGAGCATGACATTTTTTTCTCAAGCCCTCTTCCCCTCCTCCTTGCTGTGCTAGGTTGCATTTAAGCTAATTGGAGAGAGATCATCAACCAAGTGAAGTAAGGTCTGAACACAGCTGTGTGTCATATCTGTCTGTCTGTAAGATAAAGCTGGGTGGAGCCCAGGGAGGAAAAGAGAGCAGAGGGGACTTGGTGTGGGGCAGGCCTGAAAGACCCAGGAGAGAAACACAGTACAAGAGGGAGCAAGATGGACACAGCTCCTCAGCCAGTGTGGTGAATGGGCAGCCATGGGAGGATGATGAGAGCACATGGTATTCAAGTTAGGCGTGCAATCCATCCTTGCAGGGACATGGCAGAGCGGGGGCAGAGGGATACAGGGAACTGAAAATCCCTGAAATAGAGGGGTGGGACAGCGTGACACAGTTCCTGACTAACAGCATTCATAGTACTGACACTGAGGGTGACACAGGCTTCTAAAAGAACTGGAGTTATACCAGAGTCCTACCCCTCAAACTAAAAATGTGCCCACCTTTTCCTCCCGTCTGCATATCAAAAACTTGGGTTCGTATCCTGAAAGCTGACCCACAATAAGGGATCCAGACCGACCCATGAACCTCCAGAGAGACCAGCAAGGCTCAGGACCACCAGTGAAGGTGGGCTTTGAGGAGTAACACTGTCTTGGGAAGAGGTATGTAAAGGGCCTGATACATCTGAGCAGATCAGTGGCAGATGAGAGGCCCTGAGAAGGGAAGAGCAGGCTTGGGCACTGAAGAAGCACCTCTACACACAAAGAAAAGCACCCCAAAATACCACAGCTCTACCATTACTGATCCTGTGGGAGCTTAGGAGAAGCCCTATGTACAAACGGAGCCCCAGACATGTACAAACAGAGCGAGGCATGCACCTGCCTCTAGGAACCTGTGATGCAAGGCTAGGGGCTGAGGCAGCATGTGGCTATAGCAGGGACAAAAAGCTAGGCAGGGCTTTTGGGGAAGAGGGGGTGAAAGGCATGGCCCCATTTGCCCCCAGTTAGCCTGCTCATTAGTATCAAAAAGCAGGGGAAGATGAAATGAAGGGATAATGAGGACAATTTGGCTGTGATCGCTCTGACAGGCAGCAACCTCCATGCAGCATTACCTGATCACTGTGGCAATTTTGGTAACATGCCACAGGATTGGAGGGGCCTGCAGAAGGACAACGTGCAGAAGTCCACAAGGTTTTGTTTCCTCGTGGAGAGGACAGGTGATGTCCAGGTGCCTTGCCAAGCCTCCCCTTGACTCAGCAAAGCCATGAGTGCAAGACACACACCCAGCCAAGATCAGAAAGTACCTTGTGCTCATCACATGGAAAGCACTATGGCAACTGGAGGGGCACACAGGAGGGCTAGATCTTGAGGCAATTACTCTGACCTTACTCAGTGGGAATTTTGCCTGAACAACAACTGAGTAATGACTTTGCGTGTTGGCACACACATGACACACCATTGCGTTTTATATGGGAGTTGTCTAGATTTCTACTTAGTTTGCACTTGTCCTGGTTGTATTTTGACAAAACAGTGCTAGACAAGCCTATTTTCTTCTAGCCCTTCCTGTATTTAATGGGATAGAAAACACCTTGGAGGGGTGGGGGTAGCTTCATGCTGCAACTGCATACAACTGCAAACTCACTACGGACTATGGACATGCTCTGGGAATGGTGGCAGGGAAGGCCTGCCTCTGCTTTGGACAGTATGGACAGGAGCTTTTCCACCAGGCACAGGCGCTGTTGTGTGTGGCTGGTATTTATCCATCATCTCCACCCCATAAAGCATTGTAACTATGCAAACTGAGTGCAAGGATGTGATCCTGTGCCATCTTTGCTGAAGGCTGTGCGAACAGCTAGGGCTTGTGAGGTGAAGAAAACACTTAACACCATCTGCTCACCCTGATTTCAGCTCTGGCCACAAGCAGGCATTTACCACCTAGAACATAGGTCACAAAGCATCTCTCTGTTCAGCTTTCAGGACAACTCTCCCCAGCACTGCCCACAGATTGACAGACACCTCATCCTGTTTGTGGTTTAATGTTTCTCCACCACCACTGTGTTTGGGAAGAAATCTTAAAGCAGCAGTGTCTCTGATCCAGCTCTACTCCAAGACTCAAACATTCCCAACCTCCTCCCCACTGCAAGCAGCCACACACCCTAATGCAGGCCTGACCCGTGATGACTGTTCTCTCCAGCCCAACTTCCTGGTCAAAGTTCTCCCACTCCTGAGCACACACTGAAGTTATATAATAACACCCTCAAAGTGCTGTAAGTGTTTTGGCATCACTGAAACATCACTTCTGAAGATGAAAAAATAAAACCCTGTTACCCTTACAGACCTCTGTCACCAAAAGCTACTGCAGAATTCATTCCTCATTCCAGTTGAGGCTGAAAGGAAAACACTGCAAGTTTTACAAGATGGCTCTTGTTTCTTTGAAAAGACAAAAAAGGATTCCCCTTGCAGACACCTGACATTTTATTTCTAACTATGCAACAACATGCTTTCAACCAGGCAATTAATACTAAGATACAGAAGAGGAGAAACACCATGTGTGTCAAACTAAATACTGTCCTTATGAAACACAGTGGTAACCACAGAGAGAACCAGAGACCACAGTGCAATGTGTACTCCAAAAAGCCCCAAACCCAGTCACATTACTTTGTACAAAGGGAGGGCTTGCATCCCTCCTGCAGCCTCACTGAAGCTGATGGGAGTGCAAAATGCCACTGAGACCAATGTGCTGCTCAGTCTGAAACCTCCACCTATTGCAACAAGTGTGTTGTTGCAGGAGATACACTGCAAGCACTTGGCACCTTTAAAATCTAATTTGATCTTCAGATAAGATCAGTTGACTAAAACAAGCTCAGAAATTGCAAAGGTCTTGTTACCGGCTTAAAGGAGATCTGCTCCAGGAAAGCTTTTAAGGCCATGGGTCAAGTATGCAATGCCAAGTTTAACAGCAGCAATTTAGGATGCTACCTGTTAAGCTGTTTGTAACCTAGGCCTTTGCACTGCATGGCCAGCCACCAGCAAGGCTATAAAGCAGACCACATGCCAGCGCCTTGACCTTGCCAGAGCTGAGCTCAGAGGTTAGTTCAAACCCTGTTACGGGCAATCACTTGGCACCAAAACAACCGAAGCACACGCACACCATCTCTCTGCCCCCAAAGGCAGGCTTCTGCTGCCAAAAGCCAGCTTGCTCTTAAGCCACTATGGACATTTCTGTTTTGAACGCGTGCCTTAACTTTATTTTACTGTTTAACTGGCATGATTAGAGTGTTCAAATAAATGAAAATAAATGGAGGCCAGGCTGGAAAAGGCCTTGAGCAACTTGGTCTAGTGGAAGGTGTCCCCACCCATGGCAGAAGGATAGGAACTAGATGATCTTTAAGATCTCTTCCAACCCAAACCATTCTGTGATTCTGTGTAAGCACCCAGAAGAAGACTGGTGCACTACATCCAAGGAATTCCTTTTCACAAGGTAGGTGAACTCAGACTTCAAAATTGATCTAACGCATTAAATTTAAAACTCCTGCTAATTTTGAACAGTGGCCGAGCTTCCCATCCCACTCAAGGTGCAGGGTGACCCACACTCCTCCAGTCTCATCAGATATATTTTTTGGCATCACCATTAGTCTCAGAGAACTTGCTGTGTAATCTGGCATTTTACTGAATGGGTATGCGAATGCATAGAACTTTCCTTAACCAGCAAGGAAGTTCACGCTGAATCTATTTTTAAAGTTACCAAACAGGGTAACTCAGCCAACATTGCAACAGGATATATAAATCCCTGCATACATAAACTCTTAGGAAAAGAAAAGCCATTACTCACTTGGATTTTGTCATTGTTTCACTGCTTTACAGACTATGGACAGGAGGCAACAAGTGTACGTGCGTAATTCCACAAAAACAGTCTGTCACTTTCATACATAAAAAGACACAGGCTTGGGTTTCCTGACCAAAATATTTTTGGATGAAACGCTGCTCTAACCTCAGAATTAAAATCTTTTATTTTGTGCAGTTTCAGGTTTTTCTGGGCAGCTTCACACCACCTTTCTAACAGCAGCCACACAGTACAGAAATTAAGGTACACCATGCTCTTCTTGTTTTCTGCTGAGCTGAACTTCTTAGAACAATTCAGTTTTTATGGTACATATATTTTCATTCACCTGTAAATCTTATCTATTCATATCTGTAGATACACAGAATATTCACCTTCCTTAAGCATTGACCCCTGTAATTTTTTTCAAGACCTTCCTGTGGTGACAATAAACACGTGCTTATATGAAAGGCTCCCTTTGTTTCATGCTTTTATGCAATCTAGTACTGCTTATAATTAAACACTACGATAAAAAAAAGTCTCCCCTCCCCTGAAAAATCCGAAGTATTTTAAATGTGGATGAGTACTTTGGGAAGCAGGAAGACAATGTGTTAACAGACAAGTTACCATCCAAAAGCATTAATGCTTAGGGCAGAAAAACAGATGTGGCAATAAAAGTCTTTTGAGGGCAATTAATTATCGAAATTAAGATGAGACGCTTCTCAGGCAGTGGAGATCTGCTTTGTGTGAGTATTCTCCCTCTCCTGAAGAAATTTCGGCATAAAGAAAAATATATAATGTAATAAAATCATCTCCTAAAACCACACTCCCCAAAAGCCTTCCCTTCCTTTACTAGTTGAAATGTGTCCTTCTACAGATTTCTTTGGCTTCCTTCTTATACATATATTCCCCCCCCACACTGTGAGTTAACCCTGAAGTACATAATTTCTCTGAAGAGAGGTTTAGGAAACAATGGGGAGAAGGAGTGGCTTGTTTGGAAACATAATGACACAGCTGGACACACTCAGTGTCAACAGATATTTCAATGCACTTGCACAAGGCTATATAATGGGAGAGGTCTGCACTGTGACTGGGTGAAAAAGCTTCTGCTTGTATCAATAATGTATCATCATTACAATGCAAATAAGTCTATACCAGGTTCTACCTTACAGTATAGGGGGACAGACACTCATTATGAAGCCAGCCTTGGCTGTGAGAAATAAGAGGTTACTTCTTTCAGCACCACATTAGTGACTCGATACAAACACCTGAACTCTCAGCTGCATCTCCCAGCTGGCATAACAGCCTTAGAGAGGATTACTTCATTAAAGAAAAATTAAGTTGTACCTATTAATTAGATTTCTGTGTTGAAAGATACCAATTTAAAATCTACGTATTTCATGCAAGTTACTGACAGACTTTTATTCTTGTGTCTTCTTCTCCTCCCCACCCCCCCACAAAACCACCCTGGTTTTGAAATAATTGTCCTTTCTTCCTCCTTCCCTCCCCCTCCCCCTCCCCCCAACCTGGTATTTGGGAATGTATTTACTTAATGAAGGTATTTCAAATCATACTCTAAAACCCAAGTAAGAGAGCCTCAAGAAGAAGACATAGACTATTTCAGATTCTTTCAAGTTAAAAATTCCAATTGTCAGTGTTTGTGAAGATAATTTCCATCATCCCATTAATTCAAGAAATTAAATAATAAAGGAGTTTTTAATTGACCTTCACTTCTTTACTTGCCCCCTTTGCTCTCCACACTGCTGCCTCCCAAGTCTTTCTTTCTTCCTGTCCTCCCTGCAAGCAATCTTGTCATAGACTTTCTGAGCTCAGACTGGAGGACTGTCACCTGCTCCACCAGACTAAAGACTGACATTAGGTTATATATATATTTATTAGACGCTAATAAAGATTGGCATCCCAAGCTTGCTATGACACTCAGGGTCATGCCCCAGCTTTTGTCTTAGCACCATGCTCACTACCACCAGTGGGGTAACTGCTGCCTCTGTTCTGCCTCTTGCATTGTCTGTTCTGCTCCAAGGTAGGAGTTCATGTCAAGGCTTAGTAACTTGTTGCTACTAGAAGTGGAAGCTTTCAAACTCTTTCCTTCCTCCTCCTCCCTCCACCCACCCCATGGCAGGTAGTCAGGCAGAGGACACCCTGACTATTGTGGTGTTCAGGGGAGGGCAAGGAAGAGCAACCAGGGTTTGGCCTGTGGGCAGTCACCTCTTCCTCTGCTTGCTTAATACACACCTGGTCTACTCCATGCTCGCTCTTTGTATGAGAAGCCAAATGGCCACATTCAACTTCTAGTGTTATTTAAGCATCATATTCACCTTCATGGAACCTGATGTTGCTGCTGACTGGCAAGAATTTACTCAAGTGCACCATTTGCTTAAATAAATTGGCTTAATGCTACGTTAGAAATATCCTTGAATGAAACTTAGTTCAGCTTCTTGCTCATGCTCCCCACTTTGCATAACTAAACCTTGGACTTTTGTTGCTCTAGAATCCACCCAGTATGCAAGCAATTTCAAACTTTATGGAAACATAAAGTCTTTCCATGGATATTAAGATGTATCAACTTACACTATACTAAGATGTAATCCCATATAAATATCAGTCTCAGTGCTACTCCTAACTGTAGGTCCAAGCTGCTCTCCACAAAACTGAGGACATGCCTCTCCAGAAAAGCAGCAGAGCATGTAGTCTGTAAGCCCAGTTTGCTCTACATAGAAATCCAGATGTCATGTGTGTGTGAGAGGGCTGCTTTGGTTTTCATTGTTTGTTTAATGGACAGCACTTCAGCCCTTGCTTGTCATAGGTCTGCCAAAAAAAAGAACAGAGATATTCACACACACCCAAGCTTGCAGAGGTCTCCAAACAATGACTCAGCAACTAGACCTCTCTTGGCCTTCTCACGGCAACTTCAACATGGCAGAGTAACAGCGATGACAGTTCAATGGCAACATTAGTTCTTCAACAGCTGATCTCTTCTGTAGGTTAAGCAAAGACTGTGGTGGGTGTTAAGATCATAAAGAGGTATGAAAATCTGCAGGGAGGAAAATAGAAATAGAAAGGAAGACAAAAAAATGGAAGTGAGAGGGCTAGTGCACAGAGGGAGCAAGAGGAGAGGTGATAGACAAGTCGCATAGTAACAACCTAAAGGGCTAGACTGTGAAGAAACCATTAAAAACCACCACTAATTAAAGACCAGAGAAAAATTATACCCTTGTTCCCACTATGCAAGCTGCTGCTTCTTGATAGTAGGGATTCTTCTACAGGGAGAGAAAAAAAGATCCAACCTTAGAACTAGTTATTCCTATACAGGAGCTACAAATCTACTGCTCATGAGGAGTCTCTGGACTGACACCCACCCTGAACCACCAGCACTGTAGTGGAGCGTGCAGCCACAGCACACCTTGTCTTCCCACAAAGCTGCCATGCCTTCCCAAAGAGTGAGTGCCTTGAACTGAAGTGCATCACTTTTGGAGATGGGTGATGTGTCAGCCTTCTCTGTCAGTGCAATTAGCTGTGAGACACTGTGGGGCTGCCTGCCTTCAAGCAGGAGGAATCATTGCTGAGCTTTCTGCTCCAACCTGATGTTTGCTGAGGACTTTCAAAACATCCAGAAATGTGATAAATGATTTATCTTTTCCTAACACAGGTCGGCTCCCCTCCCACCCCACAATACCTTAAGGGCATAATTAAAGCCTTTCTGGATAACAGGACCACTCCCTGGAGTGGTAATCTGGAAAGATTGTTGGAGCATTTAGAAACCTAAAGTTTATCTTCTGCACCATACAAAAGGGGATCTGCTTCTGCAGACATCCTAATCTACAGAATTCTATTTAAATTTCAGATAATTCCCAATCCCACACTAGGGAAAAGAAAGGGCTGATTAGAAGTTGGGTGAATCAATATGTGCTGAATGGCCTAGAGAAGTAGGAACATTCATTTTGGCACTAATAAAACTGGGAAAGCTGTGGGTGGATGACTAAAAGGAACAAAGGGCTGCTTAACAGCATTGAGCTAGGGTAAAAAGGCCAGGAAGAAAAGCAGTCATAAAACTTTATGACTAAGATCAGAATGAGATGAGAAATACACTGGAAGAAGTGTCGGATCATGAAACACACCACTTAAAACCTACAGTGAGTCATGCTGAATCCTGCCTTTTAGGACAGGAGGTCTGCCTTGCTGAAAGGGCCAAGTTCCCCTCTCCAGTGCCCCCATGAAATAGCTGGTTTCATTCAGTGAACTAATGTGACTACTCAAGGGAAGTCCAACCTTACATTTCAAAGCAAGATAAACATGAAGGTGCCAGAGCCACTTGTTGTTCCAGAGTTATATTAAGAACATCAACATTAGGAAGAGGGGAAAAATTACTCAGAGGAGGTTACAGGGCAACAGATGTGCCCTGAAGAACTCAAAACAAAGAGAAAGAGCGACAGTCTCAGCCTCTGGGAAGAGAGGCAGAACATTCAACCATGCCGGAAATGGGACAACCTGGGGCCAATGTTACAGCTCTTTGTCAGGGCCTGTATTTCTTCTGCCCCTGCTTTATTTGCCCTGTGGCTATATGGAGAACTTTCTCCTCCAAAGTTGTCAATTTGCAAGTCTCATGAGCATTTAACTGGTTTAATAATCTGGGCTTTGCTAATATATATTTTGAACCACAGTCTCTGCTCATTAGAAGCAATTTTCTTCTAGAAGTATAGAAGGGTTTCAGTATTCTGAAACAGCAACATGTGAGGTCCCATAGAGAATTAGCGTTCAGACTTATTAAAAAGATTACTAAAATATTACTAAAACATTAAAATAAGCTGTTTCAGAAGCAGTAGTCAATATTAAAAAGACATACAGCACTGGAATAGATACCTAAAGGTGCTTGGTTTTGTGCTTCAATTGCCTTCTCCCCCCTCCCCTACACTTCCCTCCTAGAACATACAATCCAACAACCTTTGGCACTGATGTGAAGTGGACCAGAAACAACACTGAGTACAGATGCATTATTCCAGGTTCTTCCATAAGGTCACCCCTCACGGAACTTCAATCAAGGCATTTGTTACTTTTAAAGATCATTTAGAAACTCATTAGGAACACTAGCAAAGGGCTCCTAGAACTACATAGAAAATCACCAGTGGCATGTTTGGGGGGGAGGGGAGAGAGAGGGAGAGTTGTTTTTATTTTTTGTTTTGTTCTTTTAATTTTTTTATTTAGCAAGGCTAAGTTTGGCATTCAGGCATTCCAAAACCTTGCCAACATGCTGATTTTCTGCCTGAAAGACTTGAAACAGCTGTGCTTTCTACAGAGATCTTGAACTGTTATCAACACAACCCAAAAGGCAACAAACAGGATGAAATAGGTTCACTGAAGCAGGGATACATTTGGAATGTTCTCCAGACCTCCCATCTCCTCCAGCAAAGTGAAGGGGGAGACCTGAGACATTAGCAGGGAAGCAGTGCTTGGGGTATTCCTAGCTCTACAGCAAAGAGATGTACCAAAAGACTCAGAAAAAAGCCCTCTGATTTCCTGATGACCTCCATTGACTCAAGAGGCTTGCAAGTTCAAGTAAAATCTGGTTGCACAGACATACGCTTCGCTATTTTCAAGCTAATGCTTATAAATACTGAGCTTCTTTGATTGTTCAAGTTCCTTGATTATAACAGACCTATCTATGCTCCAATGGAACACGAGATTCTTCAAAGCTATTCCTTCATCTGGCATTTATGATGGAAAGCATGATCCATGTGCTTGCAGCAGACAACACATTTACATTATGTCAAGACATATTCAGAAGAACACATTTACCCTCTTACATTTAAAGACATCTCATTGTAGCACGTAGACACTGATGAGTACTTTGCTACTGGCATATGTATGCTCTCGGGGCCAGGGCCGATTTACAGGGCTGTTTGTGGGCATGTGGAGGAGGAAGCCCGCAGCCTTCCAAACCGCAATACGCTGCTCTGGCTTTGCTTCCCCCACCTCAGACTACAGCTCTCCTATGAGAAACTGCAACGTCTCAGGTCATGTTACTGACTGAGGACACCTAGTGGGATTTTGCTTAAATATCAAACCCCACGCACACACACACACACACACACACACAAAAACCAAACCCCAACAATTTTCTTCTATCAGAGAAAGTTTTATTAAACCCCATTATTACTATTAAACCTTCTTTAAAAAAAAAAGAAGTATTTGCGTTTTAATTTATTTACTGATGCTACACGAAAAAAAAAATCTCATCTGTTTTCCCAAATATTTTCTAAGCTTTGTCATGCTACCACACACTGCTTTGGTTTCATTACCTTTCCACATTCTTTGCTTGACTGGTATTTCTCAGAGCTTGAGGTCAAAGGATCACTGCCATATTTTGAAAGTGCTTCACGGACCTAAACCCATCAGTAGAAGCAATCAGCAACAGTAAGCTCACCAGCATTATTGGTTAGAAGGGCTCCATAGCCTCAAAACTACCAGCAGAGCTCCAAACTGTATAACAGCAATCAGTGATTTAAACTGGAGCCAGGCAAAACTTTTCACATTTACCCATTTATAATGGCTAAGGTATTGTCCTGTCAACAGGAAAACAAATGAATACTTGCTTAACTCTCTTATTGCTGAATCACTAACATACTGACTACAAACAGATTATTGCTTAACAGAGTTTTTTAAATCAGAGGACACTAGAAACCAGCTCATGACTTCTATATTTTGGAGCAAGAATAACAAGATATTTTATGATTTAATCTGACCTTTAACTGTTTGGTTGCTAGTGTTTGGGTCTTTTTTTTGGTGGTCTAAAGCACTTCTAACCTTTGAATTTCTCTAAGCTCAGCCCTTTTGTTTTGCATTACTACAGCTGTGTAAGAAGTTTTTTAAAAAGCCAAAGTTAAATGCTGTATGTCACTTTGGAAATCTCAGTCCATCTTCTGCTTTAGTCCTACAACTGAGATGTTATGGCTAAGGGCTACTTCTCCTCCTCTCTTTCTGATGGCAAGACAAACACAGCAGCTGCCCAAAGAAGCAAGCACCAGCCTGAAATGGGTCAGAGCATGTGTGTGCACAAGTGCATGAAAGATTAATGGAGAAGCAGCTCTAATATAGTCTAATGACAGAATTCGCAATGAATGTTTTCAGGTCTCTTTCTGGTATGAAAATCCATAGTAAATTGGTAACTGGACCGCTATTTAGTCTCTCTCTGGGTGAATTCACCCAAACATGCAGGATAATCCACTGGTACAAGACAGTACTGTTAGGTTTTTTAATGTGCAAAATCAATTTGCCTTCATTTTAAAATGCTGAGTATAAGGAAGGTACAAGAGCATACATACATACTGAATACAAGCAGCATGAGGAAAAAAATGAGGCAAGGGGATAAGCCACCACCTTGGCTTGCACACTGGAGCACTATGGCTAAAAAGCAGAGCCATGTCCCTGGCTACAATGCAATTTGGAGAGAAGGACACTGCTCCTCTGGGGAGTTAAAGGATCACCCACTTTCCATTCACTTGAGTGACAGGTTAGCCTTTCTGAACAAGATTTCCCTTCTGACCACACTATATTTGGTGCTGTCGTACTGAATGATCTTCCATTATCAGGTACTGATAAGAGCAGGATACAGGCTCTATTTTTACCCCAATTCTTAATTTCTTATCAAGAGAGTGATATTACTTTAAGCACACAGCTCATGCTAGGAGAATGACACTTTTCAGCCACCCATTCAGAATAAAAGCTATGAATTTCAGAACCAAAGTACAAAAAGCAGAGGTATGACAAGTGCATCAGAGCACGAATTAATACCTCTCAACACTGTTGAATACCGTGAACACCTAACATCATTCTATTTCTTTGACTAGACATGTCTGCCCAGGAGGTGCGTGCTGCTGTGTTGAAACAAGAGTCACAGCAGTAAGGTATCACCGATTTTCTTCACAGCACCCAGGAACATGGTCAGCTGTGTGACAGTAAAGCTCACCTATAATTAAACTACAGTGCAAAACCAGAGGTCTGCTGGGTTATGTCCTTTTCAGATTTCATGTAGTCAATAGCTTGGTTCAGTGCTATTTAAAGCGTCTCTGACAGAAGATCTTTACTATCTCCATCACGAGGGTCTTTTGGGGAAAGGGAGCAGGCCTTGCCTGGTTCCTTGTCTGAGCTAGTAATGAATCATCATTTAAACAATACAGACTGATAAGAAACAGTCAGGGTCTCAACTTTTGCTCTGAGCTTTGTGGATTCTCCCTAAGCATCTGCTTGGCAGAGTCTGTACCAGCACTACCCTTGCCCCAGAAGCGCATGCACTTCAAACACATATCATAAGGAAAGATTGTGAACTAATGGGGGGGGACAGGAAGGCTTAACCTAGTAAAGATCATGAATACAAGGCAGTCCTGATGGTTGAAGATCCACATCTTCCTATGTGGGTATAGGTGACCTATAATTTCACCTCTGCATCCTCCAGGCACTACAGCCAGCCATCTGTAATCCCACAGGGTTTCATCATCAGGAAATTTTCCTGACAGGCTGTTTTCTTCTCCTTCGCAATGCTTCCCTACCTGGCTTCAAATTTTAAACGTGCTGCCGGTTCTTATGATTTTATCATAACTGTCCCATGTTGTTTTGTTTGGGTTTAATTAAAACCTGAACTCCCAAAGGCAAGCGATTACGCAGGAATCTCAGGCTTCTTTAAAAAAAAAAAAATAAAAATTCCAGACCTCAGAAATGCTAGGAAAAAGCTTGAAAAGAGAACGATAATAAAAAAATACCCTAACGGTGAAACATTAGGGTGAGACACGAAGCAAACCTGTTGATTTCTTTTAAATGAGATCAAGAGTGTCCATATTCCAAACTTTTTTAACAATTTTTCCCCCCACCTGAAGGGAATAGGAGAGGATGAAGCTCGAGTCAGTTTTGACTGTGTGATTACTAATATTGAATTTACAATTAACTGGACAAATTCTGATTAGTCTGAAGAGTTTAAGTAATCTCATACACAAAGAGGAAAGACGACTACAAATCTTGTTTATTGTTCTAATCCCTGTTATAAATGTCTTGGATTAATTACAAATTAATTCTGTTTTGTTTTTTGCTATTATATACACAGCACTAAGAGAACATCAGACACTTCATGAAAGCTGGAGGCTGATTTTAACTGAATTACAAATACATGGCCTTTATATGGGAGATGGAAGCTGAGCATTCTTTAATTATGTTTTCAGACTGGTCCCAGGATGTACTTTTTGCTAAACTCAATAACATTTTAAAATACAAAATGGATGCTTTGTGAAGCACTGGCATCAGAGGACAGGCAGATTCAGGTCCACAATAGCTTTTCTGTTCCTACTGGACAGCTAGTTGTCTTCACTTGCATGTGTCTTTGCTCTGTTACAGCCATACAAGCGCTCACACAAATACACCTCTCAGATTACATCACTTGATAGACTCTTTGAAAGAGTTTATTTATTGCAACCCAAAAGCAGGAGAAACCTTCAGGTGAGGACACCATTGTATAAGGCACCACCTAACCAAGCAGCACAAAGACACAGGACCTGAAGTTCACAGCCTCAAATTCAGGCAATGATAGCCCATGTGAGAAAGTGGACAAACAGGACTAGGTGGAGACAGTAAATTCACACACTGGTCTAGACATTGTGGTCAGTAAGGAGGTCTGAATTGTATTTATGTGTTTATTTAATGAGATCCACTGAAGAGGCATATTTGTAAACTATCAAAAGGCCTGAACCCCTTCAGCCCTGAGCAATGCTGTTCACTATTTCAGTGCATAATATCCAAAGGATCAAACACTAAACTGTTAAGATCAGAATTAGGTTCTCAGAATGAGGCTCAGCCAAGGAACTTTCATCCAGGAGCTCCCTGAATAAGGCACAATTACAACACTGGTGTTTTGATTTGGGCTGGTGTGGTTTCAATCTTCAATTTCCCTGTTAGGCAGTCAGGTACTAATATGCGAATGCCAGACACTTAATGACAAAGGTAGACATCCGCATTCCCATGATCCTTGATGCAACTTTTATTTTTTAAAAATCTTCTCCAATCTATGCAATCTAAAGTGAAAAAGTGAAAGATGCTTTGCATACACAGCATGGACCAATATTTGCTCCAGTGGCCCAAATAGAGCTATACCACTCCAGCAGGCACTGGGGACCCTGGGATAGAGGCCAGCGTTTTTACATCTCCCTCACACTCTGCAGGGGATGAGCACTGGAAACCCCAAAACCAACCTTGAAGGCTATGCAAGGGCATTGGTGCTTTTCTTGAAGCTCAGGGTCTGGACCAAGAACACATTCGTACCATACAAAAAAGCCCAAAGGTGGTAGGAATTTTCCCCAGGAGTAACAACAGGCAACAATGTTTTTGATGTGGTTACTTGCAGGCCCTGCAGTTTCCACTGCACCCCTCCATGGGCTATCCAGAGGTGGCTGCACCAGAAAGCGTGGCACCTCCAGCAGCAAGTCGCTGGCAGGCAGCAGTACCGGTGCCTCAGCCAGACCAGCCCCTTCTGGAGAAGGTTCCATAAACAAGCCACACACAACAGCCCCTGTGGGGAAGGCGGAGCTCATCCCTCCTCCTCTGCTCACCCTCATAGAGGAACTGCTTCACAGAATCATAGAATGGTTTGGGTTGGAAATGACCTTAAGATCATCAAGTTCCAACCCCCTCACACTAAACCATGTCACCCAAGGCTCTGTCTAACCTGGCCTTGAACATCACCAGGGATGGAGCACTCACAACTTCCTCAGTTGGTTCCAGTGCCTCACCACAGTAAAAAGCTCCTTCCTTATATCCAATCTAAACCTCTCCTGTTTAAGTTTTAACCCGTTACCCCTTGTCCTATCACTACAGTCCTTAATGAAGAGTCCCTCTCCAGCATCCCTATAGCCCCCCTTCAGATACTGGAAGGCTGCTATGAGGTCTCCACGCAGCCTTCTCTTCCCCAGGGTGAACAGCCCCAACTTTCCCAGCCTATCTTCATATGGGAGATGCTCCAGCCCCCTGAGCATCCTCGTGGCCCTCCTCTGGGCTTGCTCCAGCAGCTCCATGGCCACGGGACAGCAAAGACGCCAGGTCCCTCCGCAGGCGCTGCTCCCTCTCCCGCCCCGCCGCAGACTCATCCCCGGACCGGCGGCGCCCTCTGCCGACTGCACCGCCCCGCGGGAAGAGCCGGGGCCGATCGGCAGCCCGCGGCTTCCCGGAAAGGCTGGCGGGGCTGGCCGGGAGGAGCCGATAGCTCACCGGGCTGAGCCCGGCGGTAGGGATGTCCCTACCTCACCCCTCTTAAAAATAGACCTAGGCGGACAGCATTAACGAGCTGCCACAAGGTAGGGAGGGAGGCGCTCCTATCTTCCACTCTGCACTAACGATTTAGAGAAAGTTATTTCTTGGAAATGGAGTGTCTTACCATGCTCATGGTGAAGATTTTCCTCCATATATCTCATCTAAGTCTTCTCCTTTTCAGTTTAAAGCCATTCCCCCTTGTCCTACCACTACATACCTGTAAAAAGTCCCTCTCCAGATTTCTTTAAGGTCCATTTAGGCACTGGAAGCTGCTTTAAGGTCTCCCCATAGCTTTCTCTTGTGCAGTCTGAACATCCCCTACTCTCTCAGTTTGTCTTCATAAGAGAGATTAAAGTAGCTGGTCAGAGTTTGACCTTCAAGTATACCTGCACAAAACATTTCTGTTTTAAACTTTGATTTACCCTATTTGGTAAGGTCACCAACCTTAATGGCCACATCTCTCACATTGTGTTAACTAACACTCCATGCTGAAGCAGGAAACTAGAATGCTCTAAATCCACCTGCTTTCCTTCAGCTGCAGTTCCCCCTTTCCTGCAGCTACCAACAGGCATCATCAGCCAGACCACTAAAAACAAATAACTTCCTTTTACTAAAGCAAAACTCAGCCTTTTCATCTACCAGTCTTTAAAAGGAAAAGAGTCCATAGGTGAAAAGGCAGAAAGCAAGACCAAGCAAATACAAAATACAATACCCCTAAGTTGCTTCATTTTTACCTGCTTTCTTAAGAACTAGTTCTCTGAAGAGCGGTCTCTCTTGACAGAGGAAAGTTGCAGTAATTGCACATATTAACCCAGAAGGCCCAATGCCTTTCATAAAACAGCTACATGCACAATCAGAAACTGTAAAAAAAACAAACCAACCCAAACAAACAAACCAAAGAAAAACAAAACCCCCAAAACATCCTAAGCCTTGCTCACTCCCCACCTTCTATGTATTCTGCCAGCATAGAAAGGGAGATGTAAATCACCTGGGAAGCCTATAAAAATCACAGCTCCAGGGAACTTTCTCACATGATTCAGCTATAAGGGTCTGTCTTTGCAGAAGAAAGTGCTTCCAGCTGTGTTTGGGGCAAGTCACAAGTTTGAATGGGCATTATTGTTCCGTGGCAATTTTGTTCTGCTATGATCACGATGGGCCTTTTGCAGTAGGGGAACAAGTTAAAATATCTTTTAGAGTTGTCCAAATTTGCAAGTGGAGATCCCATGTATGTCCCCTCCATACCCACTGCTCCTGTGTAAGGTCTTTCTTGATACAACAGTGAATGGAATTTAGCTGGCACAAAAAGAGATCATAGCAGATGGGAACTTTCTGTGGCAAGCGATGGATGTAAGGTGGCACCACAACCTGCCCTGCTGCTTCCAGGCAAATCTTTTGAAGAAGGAAGGCTACAGTTTCTTCCAGATGAACTGAAGCATTTTCCAAAGCTAGAGAGACAATGAGAAGTAATAATCCCAGAATAGTAGACTGCAACTAACCAGGCACCATAATCGTCCTTAAAATGTCAGTTATAGAAGTTTGGGTTTGTTGTTTTGTTTTGTTTGTTTTTGGTTTTTTTTCCTAGCTAAAGACTGGGGTCAATAATGCCTGACAAAGTATTTTGTCTGTAACCTTTCCGTATTGATAGATAAGTAGCCCCCTTGTTTGAGAAGTTATAGCCCAGTTGTGGGCAATAGTTTAATTCCTCTGTTACAGACCTACCTGAGATGGAGACATTTCAGTCTCTTGGTCTACCCTTCCTTCTTCTTTTTGCATCACTTCACAGCTACCCTATTATGTGTACACATCCTTTTCCAGTTTTTGTCTCCTTTAAAGCATCTCCCTGTCAGTTCAGCTGCTGCTCCTCCACACTACCACCTTTGCTTTTCTCCCTTGAGTTGTCCTTTCTTTCACACAAAACTTGTTACTTGCCCTTCTATTTGCCTCTTCCACCTTGGTTGTTTCAAGCCCCTATGTCTTCAATTCCCCTCCCCTCCTAGTCTCTCTGCAGTGCTTGTGGAACTAAAATACGTGGGGCATGAGTTATTTAAATCTGAGGTGAAGGGCGCTCCAGTTTAAGACATCCGTTAACTAGACTTTAGTCAGACGAGGGCACTGTTACAAAACATGTTGGTTCTCAGTGCCACACTTCACTGCTGGTCCTCCCAGTACAAGTACCTATGTCTCAGGTTTGTATTTTGGAATTATCTAGGCTGGAAAGAAATAAGCTCGGGAAATAAATAAATAAATAAAATAAAAGAGAAGATAAGAGATTTATGCCAAAACATCTCAGAGACACCGTTTAAAGCAAGGCCACACTGACATTTCTGCAGAGGAGGCAGCAAATGTTGTGTCCAGGGAATGAGCAGCAAAGGACAGGAAGAATTTTTCAAGCAGAATTTCCCTGCAAAGGCAACAAGGTCCTGCAGTCCAAGATTTGTGCACTTCTTTTTAATCCTGAAATTTTTAATTAAATTGATTTGTCCCCTAACACACATTAGACTTTTCTTTGTGTATACATGTCAGGTTTTGACTGGGATAGAGTTAATTCTCTTCCTAGTAGCTGGTACAGTGCTGTGTTTTAGACTTAGTGTGAAAACGATGGATGTTGATAACACACCGATGCTTCAGTTATTTCTAAGTAGCACTTACCCAGATCAAGGACTTTTCAGACTCTCATGCTCTCTCAGTGAGCAGGGGCACAAGGAGCTGGGAGGGAGCAGAAACAAGACACCTGACCCAAAATAGCCAAAGGGATATTATATACCACAGCACATCATGCCCAGTATACCAACTAAGGGGAAGTTACCCTGAAGAGACTGATTGCTGCTTGGGTTGGGCTGGGTATCAGTTAGTGGATGATGAGCAATTGCATTGTGCATCACTTGGGTTTCTTTGGGTTTATTCCTCTCTGCAGAGCAGGGAGTAGTGTTGCAGAAGATGAAGTGATCTGCTCTCTGTTGCAGTCAGACACACACAAAGGGCAGAGCACAGCTTTCTGTCATCTCTTGGGACCACTCTGCATCACTGTGGCTTAGTCCATGGTATTCCTTGCACCAGTAGCTGGGCTGGTATGTCATGATTAGCTGATTTAATAAATAGCTGGGCCTCTTAGATAAAGCCTGTACTCTTCTTCTTTCTCTGTTTTGTCTCTATGCCTGTGCTTTTAAATCAGTTGCCAAGCCAGGGAAGCAACCAGTGCTTGAGTTTTTAGCAGTTGCTTGACCAGTTTATCTTAATGTCAAACTTCATCTCAGTGTGCCTTTTCTTCCATAATAGCAGCCACTAAATTATCTCCCTGGAATTCAAATACCTTAGCATTTAAAAGGTATGTGATTAATACTAACACAAATACGAGATGAAACAACATAATTGTTAATTTTAGAAGTTTTTACTTAATAGTCTACCCACAGGCAGAAAGTGGTATCTTTAAATTACAAATAGGCAATTGATTAACAGCATCTCTGTGAAATATTGTATTGAGATAATTTCTCAGCTATTTGTCAGGTGGTGCCGTTTGCACTGGCTTCAAAGGCTGTCCAGTAGTTGCTAGGGAACAGCTCCACAGCTCAGAAGAGGGCAGCCCTCATCATTGTTCTGCTGCCATTCACCTGAATGGTGACACCATCTGGGGCTTGTAAACATTTATGCAGATTGTGTCCTTTCAGACTAACATTTGAATACTGATTGAACACTGTTTGGTCTGCAGACTGCCTTCAGGGTATGTACACCAAACAAATAAAAATGAACCTGGTCTGGATGCAAAGTCCTGAAGTGATGTTGAAACTCCTACACTTCCCAGCTTCTAGGCATGTGAGATTTTACACATCTCTTCAACTTCATCTGCTTTAAGCCAATACCATGGTATTTCTTTGGAAGTCCCAGGAGGAAGGTTTTGCTACTGATCTTTCCTACAACTCTCCTCTGGGCTTTCTTTAAATGTGCTTGATCAGTTCATGAGATGTCAGAGAATCATAAAATCATAGAATAGTTAGGGTTGGAAAGGACCTTAAGATCATCTAGTTCCAACCCCCTTGCCATGTCAAATGCAAACTTGAAGCCTTATCAGCTATAAAGCAGGGAAGAAGGATTCCTCTTCCCATTTTCAGGCAATGCTCTCATTTATATTTCTAGAGCATGTTTATATTTTTCACAAAAGAATGGCATTGCTGAATAATGCTCAGCTTTTGACCCCTTGTAGTCCTAGAAGTCTTTTCTACAGAATTTTCCACCATTTTGGCAATGGACCACTAAAAACTGCTGTTGGTGCAGAGGTGTCCAAGCCAGTTTTTACTCCCACTCTGCTGCAGTAGATTTATTAAGATATTTTACTGACTTACCTACAGAAAAATGTAATCAAAGAAATAGTTAACAGTAATGCAAATATCAATGAAATTGCCAAAATATGGCAATGCTGTATCTCTGCCTGCTACCCTAAAGCAGGATATTAAAAAAGGGAAGAAAGTAAGAAAACTGTGTCATTTTAAATGGATTTTGAAAGCTTAACTCAGATTAGGGCAGAAAGCCAAAAGAAGGGAATTGACCCCAAATGCAGGTGTCTTAAGTTCATATTATTGACTAAGATTCCACTATGCAATGAACAGCACTGTGGAGGCAATTCATCTTGTCCTAATGTAGAAGTTTAGCTCACATGAAGTCATCTACACTCCAGGAACCTAAATTTAGGCATGTGTATCTGCAATGATGTCCTACCCCCGACATTCTTTCTGTCTATCTATATCTGTCTAATTTCTTTCCACAAAGCCTGTTCCACAGTCACAGAAGGGGGAAATGAGACTGACTTGTCTTGCAGATCTCAGACTTGCTGAGTTGAAAGGTGGGATTCTCTTTCTTAAAATCTAATGCTAATTCCCTGAGAATGTCAAGCAGACTAAGCTAGCACCAAGCCAGGAAAAACAGAAAAACTGTTGATGTGGCTTTATTTATACCCAAACCACCCCCATTCTTCACACTGAAGACCCTTCCTTTTGTTCAGATCTGGAGCAATCTCCAATGCAGATGCAAACGGATGCAGTGTGAAGGCAAGGGAAAAGGTGGAGAAATGTAAATCCCCAGTGAACCCTTTTTGTCTGATTAGTGTTACTGGGAAGGGGAAGAAAGGGGAGGAGAGAGGCTGTGTAGGTTGAAGCAGGAAGCAGGACTTATCTATTTTTAATTCCATCAATCATTAGCTAAGGGGCTATAGGAGCTCTCCAGAGTCACAGAAAGAAGGGAAACATGTGCCCCAACATAGTGATGTCTCCAAAGTGCATGGATATGGCTTCACACCAGCTGGGCAGAGCTGCTCCCCACCCCACCCCATACCCCTAATATTTCTATATTATTATATATTTATAATTAATACTAGCATCTATTTTTATAGCTAACCTGCAGTTTAAGATAGTATGTTTTACTGATTTGTATGCTTCAGAGATTAATAACTGTGCTATTTGTTCTCCTAGTTGTGACCTGGAAAGTGAGCAGAAAAATGGAGTAGACCCAAAAAGAGCAATGCCTACAGTGTAAGCGCATGTGACAAATTACAGCAGGTTATCTCTACACATTTTTACCCATTCTTACACACATTGACTTAGATTAAAATACGAGGGGAAGCAATGCTTGATGAATATCCTGTCTGCTTGTGAGAGAACACTGTACCGTATTTCTAGATGACAGCTAATGACATACATTTGGTTGAGCAGTAAGTGCTTGTTGGTAGTAGATTGTAAACATGCTGGTGCAGTGCAAACACCACAGCACAGAGAAGTTACATGTGTGTGTGACATTCACCTTGTTAACCCAAGTGAGGCCAAATTTCTTCACTCTCCCTTTTTTTTTGCTAGAAGACCTAGCTGTTCCTTATTTGTATAAAAGATAATTTACTTTTACCAATCCACTTTTACTGAATACTGTGTTTATTGTATTTATCCTCACAAAACAAGGCAGGAAGATACTGTCTGCTCTCATTTAATTAGCTGAGAGAAAGAAGACAAGAAAAAAGTGGCGTCAAATCTTGTAGAGCCAAAGTACTCAAATTCAGACTTTTAATGCCACTGAAGCCACTCCAAGCCTCTATCAGCTGCCATCTATCTCTTTATACCTCTTAGCTCTGTCACCTGGAGCCTTCAGCCACACTGAACTGCAGACTTGCCTAGGGGCTGTCCCATGCATCCCCAGCATGTGCTCCCTGGGCCAGGTAGTCAGATCCAGAAAGCAGGTACCGCCAGTCAGTGCCATGGGCTGCAAGTTGAGAAACACTAGCTGGGACATGGACAGGAAGAAATACTTCAATCTACCTCCTGTCTTGAATGTGAATCTTCCCTTTTCCAGTATGGTGATCACTCCACAGGTATGAAGGGTGCCCATACTCATGTCAGTGACCTTCCTTAGGGGCATGTTTACCCTCATGCCCAGTATTTCTTTCCATTAGACTCCTGCAGAGTCCATAAGACTCTGATTGTACCTACGTTCCTTCCTGGTTTCCTATTAAAATGAAGACAAGTGGTAAGGAGAAGAGAAAGCTCAGGCTAAGCCTTAAACCCCTACAAAAGAGTACCTTGACACACACCCATTTGTAGGGATGTCTCCAAATATACAGTCCCATGTTTTCCATTTATATTTGTAAAGTCCATTTGAATACATTATTTCCTCCTAGTAGCCATTTCCGCAAGCTCTTCATTTAAAATGCTTGCTGTATATTAAATTGGTTCTGTGTAACTTGAACTCCTGGAGAGTCCCAAAGCCCAGCACATGACAGGCACAGCTGACTGGCTACATGGCAAAGCTGAACAGGGTTGTGCAACTACTAATTATAAGACTAAAAAATAAAAGCACTCTAGTAGCAAACCAGCCCAATGGAAATGTTAACATTCAAAGTTTTGACTTACTCATATTAAGAGGCACTAAAGGGCACTTTCAACTCAGCTTTACGTTTAACGGGTAATAACCTTTATCACGTTACAGTAATTCCTCAGGCAACCAAGCAGATGTGAAAAACATATTCCCCTCCTGATGACTGTGAAAGTACATGTTATAACATCAAACTTCAAACAAAATTACTGCATTGTGTGTATAAGTTAATATGGAAAATAATTCTTCTATAATTAGGTTCTTGTTTATAACTTCATTCCCAAACCAGGCTGCTAGGTATATTGCCTTCTTCATTAAATTAATTTGGACAGAAAACTGAACAGAAAAATGAGCTCTGGAGAGACCATATGCTAAAACAAGATCTGCTTTGATCCTTAAAAAATTAAATAAATAAAAGAGTCATGGAGAAATAAATAGACCTGATATTCTTCCTGAAACTCAGGTTAGGCTTTCTTCCTCTTATTACACTCCACAGATATGTCCTTGCACCAAGCTATGCAAGTAACTCCTGCCTCAGTCTTCAGTATTCTTTTCTCTTGCCTTAGAAGTGTTTAAAATCTGTGCTTACTTGGCTACATTAATGAACAAAAGTGAAACAATATTTGAACATCCCAGAATACAGGAAGAATCACTACGATCACAGAATAAATGAGGCTGGAAAGGAGCTCTTGAGTATTACCTGCTGCTTATAGGAGGGCCAGTTAACTCAGGTTGCTCAGGGCTTGCACAACTGAGGTTTCAGTATCTCCAAGGATGGGGATCCCATAACCTCTCTGGGTCTCAGTCTAACCAGCCTGGTAGTGATATTTTCTTTTCCTAGTATCTAATCAGAGTATCCCATGTTTTAATATGTGCCCATTGCCACTTGTCCTGTCACCATGCACTTCTGAGAAGAGCCTGGCTCCATCCTCTCTGCTACCTCCCATTAACTAGGTCCAGTCACTGATAAATCCCCCTTGAGATATCTCTTTTTCAGGCTGAACAGTCCCAGATCCCTCTGCCTTGGATGGTGCTCCAGCCCCTGACCATTTTGGTGACCCTGTGCTGAACTTCCTCCTGTAAGTCCATAACTTTCTTGTACTGGGAGCCACAAAATGGCCACAGCATTCAAGATTGGCTTCGCTAGTGCTGAGAAGAGGTGAAGGATCACCTCCTTGGTCTTTCTTGCCAAGGTCTCTCTGAATAGTAGTCCCAATCTACAGCATTATTGACTGCTCCTGCAGTGGAAACTTACATTGCCCTTTCTCCAATTGCCTTCATCATTAATAAAGGCATAAAACACCACTGGTTCTAGTACTGATCCCTGAAGCACACTGCCGGTAACTGGTCACCAGTTGGACTTTGTACCACTCATGGATTACAAACAACTCTCTGTGCCCAGCAGTTCGGCCTATTTTCCACACACCTTATCTTCCACTTACCCAGTCCATATCTCACTAGTTGGACAATAAAGATATTGAAGAATACAGTGCCAAAGGCCTTGCTGGAGTCAAGGAATACGATTTCCACTTCTCTCCTTTCATCCACAGAGCCGGTCATATCATCATAGGTGTTCAGGCTGGAAGGGCATGATTTGCCCTTGGTAAATCTATGTTGGCTCTTCCAAACCAACTTCTTGTCCCTCCTGTGTTTGGAAATGGCTTGTAAGAGTTTTTGCTGTGTGAACCTCCAGTTACTGAGTTGGGGCTGACCAGCCTCTAGCTCCCCAGATCCTCCTTCTTGACCTTGGGGATGGGTGTGATATTTGCCTTTTTTCAGTCTCGGGAACCTCACTTACTTTTAAGGTAAAGGCTCTTGGAAAAAGGCACAGAGGTCTGCATTTCCAGGTATGTACCAAACTAACAAATTACATTTTACTCATTCTGCCTTATAAACCAAAACGTATACCACGTGGCTATACCATTTATTCTCCTTACTTGGCGTTAATAAGGTGATTAACAGATTTGGCTACGTTTCTGGAAAACAAAACAGTGGGCAGCTACTAAGAATCTGCAAGCCAGCCCATCTCCATCTCCACTGAGACTCAGTGGACATTTATACTTTTAGTACCTTTGGAAGGGAGGAGCTTGTCCTGTTGTCACATAAGCAGGAGAGCAATGCCTGGTGCAAAAAAGACCAGGGAATTCAGCAGGATTACTCAGCACAGTTACTCATGTATATCAAATTTTCCAGTTCTGGCTTTATAATCCCAGTAAGTTTTTGATTATGTTACTAATCATAGGTTTTGGGAGTAGCAGGAAGTCCAAGTTAGATCTCCTCGTCCAAAAATCTCCTTTCACTGTTCTCTCACATACCCTTAATCTAAAGCAAACTCTCCTTCCAATATTGCCTACAGTTGTTATTATTGACACTTGTGATTCATTCAGTTTACTCATGCAATAGCATGCACATGAATTTGAAATGTAAATGTGCTAATCTTATAAAAACTATTGCTTGGTAATTTAAGGACTTATGGCCAGACAAAGGATCTACAGCAGTGGGAATGGTTCTATGCACTGTTCTTTATGTGTACAGTTCAATTTTAAAATAACCACAAATATTGTATGTAACAATGAAAGCAAAACCAAATAAAACTAAGAAAAGCCACGCCTCTCACTGTTGTTTTGATCATTAATTTCTATTTAATGTCAGGAGTCATGTGGAGGCAAACCCACATACGTTCATCCTTTCAATTTTCTTTAGCACAATACCAGCTTTAACCAGGCATACAGTGCAAGGTATGCAGTATGACTCCATATATTTTTTCATCTTTATGCGGGAAAGCTCTTTCCCTAGGTAGTATGGAACAACTAGAGTAGCATTAATTTTTTCACTAAACCCACACAGTTTTTAATTCAGAAACATGGATCTGTCTGCGAGTTTATGTAAACCTTGGTACTGGTAAGTCAAGCATCCAACACATAAATTTTAGGAAGAAAAAAAATAGAGAAAAAACCATGGTGCTTATTTCTGTATTTAGGAATTATCTAAATTCTATTAAAAAATATATATATTTCCCAGTTACCTGGTTGGGGTTTGGATTAAAGGGGCAGATTTGACATTCTGAAAGTCCTGTTCCTGAGAACTGAATCAATTTTAAGGGTTTTGGCCAGAAAACTAAGGGTGAATAGGGAAAGATAAATAAAACTGAAGTTCTTAATTTTGCAAATTATATTCTTCCTTGTACCAGTTAAATGAAAACACTTCTCTGAAGAATACTTAAATCTTGTAAATAGCCTGAATTTTTTGTTATGGCTTTAATTAAGCCATCTTCCCTCTGGATCATTAATCTAACCCCTTCCATGTCCAATTCCACTTTAAATCAAGCTTGGTATGTGAAGACACATTGTGTCTTCAACAGTGATTTTGGTTTGAGCACCTGCAGATTTTTGGCTATGTTCATGATATGAAACACAAGGCCATCTGTTTTCGGTACACCACCTATACAAGCTTAACATAACCTGAAGCAATGCAGTGACTATACAATCCCACCATGCCCAGAAGGTCTCCCAGGAGACCTTTCAGAGGAATGTCTGGGACCTTATCTATACTGTGAAAAAATGCCTGAGGTTAGAAAGCAGAGGTCTCTCGGGGTTCACTTTATGGCCCTCTGCATTCCCCACCTACCACCACCAAAGCAGCTCTCACTGCAGCAAGGGTTGCCCAAGTGGAGGGTGCCTGGGGGCAGCATCTGCAGCAAGGGGCCCTTGGCTCAGAGCCTCTGTTTGTTCTTAGAAACTTCAGTTCTTAAAACTGATAGCCAGAGCCACGTTGCGGGTAGGTATTAACTGTACTTCACCTGTGTTGCAATCAAGGGCAAAAATGTGCCTTTGCAATCTTAAACTTGTGCTTTTAAGCAACATGCTCCACTGGATTAACTTCGAGAGGAAACAGTCGGTTATAAGCGATGCATGCTTGTCCACACTGAGCTATGTAAGGTCAGCCCTTGTTGATAAGGATGAAGGTATCTTGTCTTACTTTTTAAATGGAAAAACAAACTGAATTTTGAAGGACCTGGCTATTTCCATTTATTTTCAATATATGAATTTTTGTCATTTCAACAAAGTAAAAAGCTGATTGCTCATTGCAGTTATATAGCTGATCATGTGAATAATCTCTAAGATTGAATATTAAAATCTTTTCATACAGTGATAAAACTGCACTTGGCTGAAGTTCACAACAAAATGCAAGTGAAAAGGGTTCTGAAACCCTCTCTCTTACTGACAACACACTCGGAAAGAAGGTTTCCACTTTTTCTTGTGTTAATAGCTGGGGGTTTATTACTGAAGTTTATTTTTAGAAGGACCCGAAGGGAACAATGTGATGGTCTTTCAAATTTAAGATCAGGAAAACATGGCAGGAAGAGAAAGAGCTGGACCAAAAGAAGAGGAAACCATCTATGTTGGTTTTGCTGGAAAAACAACAGGTGGATGTGGATCACATTACCAGGCACACATGAAGGTGAGAGAGGTGTTTGGGTCAGCAAAGCCTCATTTCTTGTGGTAGATTTTGTTAAGAAAAAGGGATGGAAGAAAGCAGCAGCTACCAAATAGAAAGCATGTATAAGGAAGCCTCTTTTTTTGAAGAGATCAACCAGGATGGGCAAATAAAGAAGGGAAAAGGAGGGCAGGAAGGCAATGTCCAACAGCAAACTAAGTCAGATCCTCTGGTGAATGAAGAGCTGTAGCTTGCACCCACTGATTATTACAGTATCTAGTACTTTTTCTAAGGCCATAACGTCTCAATTTACACTACCCTCTTTTCAGTTCACTTGCTTGCGTGGCCCTGAAGGCCCCAGACATACAGAAATTCCTGCCTTTTTTTTTTTTTTTTTAAATAAAAAACCTTTTTATTCCCCTTTTGCCCCTTTTTTTTCCAG
>NDXB01009573.1:51008-68702 GCA_002631895.1 Agapornis roseicollis
GGGGGGGGGGGGGGGAGGGCGGGGAGGGAAGGAAGGAAGGGACAACCAAGAAGAGCCATGGCAATTTTCTGTTTTTCCACCTGTGTAGGGCTTGAAACTCCTGAAAAAGTTTCTGACAGGTTGGGAAAGAGGTGTGAATATTCACAGGGATGCACCTTTCTAATCTGCAGGCACAGGGACCCTCTCCTAGCTCCCCATAACAGCGTAATTGGTTTAAGGAGTTGTAGTTTTTCAAGCATATTTAGTTAATACTTTAACAAAGGACTAGCTCTTCTTTCACAGGCACTCAACAGATAAATTTCTGTGTGTGTATTCTTGGTAGTATCAGCTGATGCAAATGAACTTCCAAAGTCAACATACATTTAGTTTAAGCTTAGTTACTAAATGACTAATTAAGCTCCCAGATTTGATCGGGGTTTATGGCTGAGTGAGTAACTGTAGCATATGTCGTAAAGTGTCAAACACAGAGCTCTGTCTCATAGTCCAGGTGAAAAAAAAATGCGTATAGAGGACTCCACCACTGTAGGGCATAAGGTGGTACCTGGTGCTTAAAGTTAAGTTGTGCAAATGAAGGAGCTGGGTGAGCCAATTCCTCATCTGAATGTTTGTGGGTTGTTTGGTGTTTTCGGTTTGTTTTTTTTTTTTTTTCCAGTTGTGGGCTTTAGCACCGAATTTCCCTTGAGATACCTCTAATTCTAGTCCTATTGGTGTAGTGAAAGGAAGTTTTGTGCTGTAGTTGAAAGTGGCAAGGGCAAGGTCATCCTGGCATGCTTTCAGTGAGAACCCTGCAGGTTGGGTTTGGCGTGACCTTATGCTTTGAGTGGCCAGTGACTCCCCTGGGGTTTTGAATAGACACTAGGAACACAGGAAAAACTTTAGAAGCAGTAAAGACAATGAAGCAAAGGGCATGATCAGTATTAACAGAGTAGGAAAAGAACTGCTATGACAAAGTGCTGCAGAAACAAAGTGAGTTATGATTAATGGCTAGGCAGAGTTACCTTAAAGAATAAAGGAGCTGTCATAGGAAGCCATGCACCAAGAATGGTACCATGTAGTAGGATGTACAATGGCAGGTGATATCAGATACTTCTACAAGTTCAGTTTATTTTACATACTGAAATGCAGCTGCTTCGCACGAATCTCTAGAAACGTTTGCTTGCCCTCCTGTAAAAACCAAAACATCCAAACATCCTTCCTCTGCCCCCCATGCGCATAAATATGGAGGAGGATGTGGCTCACCGAACTTTTAACTGTTAATATTAAGTGAGAGAAAGTGTTTGCAGTGTGGAGATGAGCAGTGTTAGGCTGGGCCATGTTGAAGCTCTCAGACACTTGGTATTCTGGGCAGCGAACTCTGGGGTCCTCAACAAGAGAAAGTCTCTCTTCCAGAGGACTCAGCTGCCACTCCCAGTGCAGGCAGCCACCCTGAAAAACTAAACCCTGCCCAGACCTCCCCTGTAAAGGTTGCTTGTAATCCCCTAGTATAATGAATAGTGAGCACCCTGCTCTGCAAAAGCATAATGAATACACAAGAATACACACAGACAACTATTTGGGAAGAGATTTACAGGGCCACGAGCGCAGCCATCCACTAGAAAAGACAAGCTGAACAGACCTAACAGCTTCTGCTGCCAAGAGGAGGCAGTGTCCCCCTCCCCACCTCCACTTCACCGCTTCCACTGCTCCAGCTTTCCTGTTCCTTTGACCTTTGTTAGCAAACTGAGTTAACCTTGGGGAATATTAACCCTATTAAAAAACCAAAAAGCTTTTAGCACGTTAGAGATCTGAGAGGCCAACTCTTTGGTAACCCAGATACCGGCCCGGACGAAGGGAGGAATTGGGGAAAGAGGGTGGGAATGCACTATTCAGTGACCCGCTCGGCCCTCTCTGAGAAGAAAAGGTGTTAACAGGGGTAATCAACGAGCTGCTGGCTTATGCCCAGATCTTCAAGTCTGTGAGTAAGTAGAGCGCCATTCTTTCTAATCGAGCTGCACTGAATCCCCCCCCACGGCAGGTCTGGTATCGTTTTCTAATGCAAAAAGCAATGTGAGCCCTCTTGAAGAGTTTAAAACTTCTCTGGTGTGTGGCACACCGCATTTCAGCACAATGTATTTGTTACCTGTTACCGTGTCCTCCCCAGTTTTGGTTTTAACACCTGAATTGATGTAGTACCTTAGAAGTGGCTACATATAGACAACATCAAGTTACAGGGGAACCAGCTTATGTATTTTACATCTTCCTTTCTCCTTACCCATAGCCATTGTGCAAGACATTTGGACAAATCCAAAGTAAGATCCAGAATATTCTTAAGCTTAAAAGATGAGCTTTGTCTTGAGAGAGGAACTAGACATCATCACTACAGCACTACATAGCTCCCAAATGACTTTCGAATTAAAAAAAAGGTGAATTTCCAAAGGAGAAAAATATTCAGGTTCAACTGCAGAGCAGAATAAATCTTGGGGGGACTCCCCTTGAGAGATGTGGTCATCTCTCCTTGTGGACGTGATGCCAAGTAACAAATTATAGGGCTGTTTCTTTCCATCTTGGTAAGGAAAATGAACAGAGAATTCTTATGACTAGATAGCCTGCTTCAAACCTAAAATGCTTGTAAGCTCTGAAGGCCACCAACACTTACTGTAGATTAAAGACAAGGACATGCCATAGAGATGGACATAGTAGAGAACTACAGAAGGCGACACCACAGTATATTTTGTTTCTGGCCTGGGAGAATTTTATGTTTTACTTCAGGTGAAATTTGAGGTCCAATTCCTGCAACTGAATCCATACTGGAAAATTATTGAATCTTACTGATTCCTTGTGGGAGAGCATGAGAAGAAATAGCCTTACAAAAAGGTTCAGCTGAAAAGCCTAAGCTAAAGTTTAAGGATGTTTCACTAGTACTTATGTTTTTTATACTAAAGGGTATGAAGATACATAGAGTTCTCTTTGAATAAACACACAAAGCTGTAAAAATACTGAACATATGAGCTTAGCTTCTTGGTGTACTTGATGTAATTCCTTGATATGCATTCGGAAATATAAACAAACCCTGAACACTTATCATGCCAAACCTGTGGACTGTGCCTTATCTGTAGTCTCCAAACAGAGATGTTAAGATTAGCATGCAGCAATACTGTAGCTAACATGGCCCTTTTATTAAAAGTGAGTAGAATTTCTTCAAACACCTATGCACTTTTCCAGGCATACTCTGAGATTTTGGGATATAAGTGGATTTTTTTTTTATTTTTAATTTTTTATTATTATTTTTTTCACTGGAGCTCAGCTTTGGCAAGAAAAACCTCACTCGTGTAGATCTGCTTTATAGGAGAGTTACCGCAAGTCGTTAGAGCATTGTAAGTAATGTAACCATTGAGATTGCAGTGATTTTTCGGAGTGCCTCTTTATTAAATGGCCTAAAAGGCTGAAGAAAAAAGCAACATCCAGCAAAGCAAACTGCTTTATAAGCAATCTTTATCAGCTCTTGACCTGCCCTGTTCAGGGAAGCCTTGTGGCTTCTTATTTAAATACAGCACCCTGAAACGCAGGGAAGACAGGCTGATGTGGAAGATCCAAAAAACAAAAAAGCACGGGCCCCCCACCACAGCCCCCTTAGGCTAGAGCAGAAACCGCAAAACCCGGGGCACGTCAACCCCGGAGCGGGGCTCGCAAGGGGAGGCATCATCACCGCCGCGCCCATGGGCTGCCACTTCTAAGGGGGCCTGCAGGCCCTTCCCGGCGGTCCCTTAGCTTCCGTCCGGCTTGCTGGTTTTGCAGACCATGGAGGGGAAAGGGGATCCGCCGTCCATCTGCCGTCTGACTGGGGACGGCCGCCGGCCCCCACCGGGCACAAAAGGCAGGACTCCCCGGGGGGCTTGCTGGGCGCCGTCCTCCTGCGGGCAGTGCCCTCCTCCTCCCCGGCGATGGGAGGAAGGGGCCGGGCGACGCATCCACCTGGCGGCACCTGCCCTTTCCCCGCCGCTCCCCCCGTCGGGTAACTCCTCCCCGGCCGCGCCGGCTGTTCCCGGCTCGGTCCACCGCGTTCCGTCCCTCCTAGGCTTCGCTCGGGCAAGGGCAGCCCCAGGTAAGCGCGGTGCTCCCCGCCGTGGCCCCTTCGCCTCGCACAGACTCTTCCTCCGGGACCAGTCGGCTCCCACAAGCCGGGGAGCACCGTCTCCTCGTGCGGGGTGGGGGGAGGGGGCGGGATCCGTCCAGGCCGCTCCGAGTGGCGCCTGTGGCTTTTGGCTTTTGATTGTGGAAGTTTACTTAGGGGAAGAGCGGAGAGATCCCGGGCACACCTGAAAATCGCCGTCCCACTTACGGCCAGGGAGAAGTGGGAAGACGGGACACGTATGTTGTCGTCTCCCGAGAGGGAGACAAGGAGGTGCGAGTGGATAAAATCCCGGGGGCTAGTAAACTCTTTCTGCGGCGTTTCCCTGTGCTTTACCCTGTTGCTCCTTTTCCACAGCTCGTTCTTAACTGGTAGATGAACGCGAAAAAGTTGCGGTTCCCCGCGGAGCGGTGGGCAAAGCAAAGTGGGAGCTGCGCACTAGCGCAGGAGAGGTGAACGGGTATTGTGCAGTGAACAGCGCGGCTCAAGGAGGTATGGGAGGAAAGGTGCGCGGTGCTGTTACGCACGCCAGCGCTGGCCCACCTCTGGCTTCTCGAGATGGAGGTTGTCCATTTCTTGCGTCGTGGTGGAAGGAGACGAGACCCTGCGAGATTAGGCAGTTTTATCAAGGTCACGGCGTGAGCAGTTGGCCACACAGAGGATGGACAGCATCTGGTTCTGGGATCTCTTCGTTGTGTTCCTTGGGAAAGCACTGATTTCTGATTATCATTGTCCCAGCTTGTCAAGTAATTTTGGAGGAGTAACTTGATCAGAGTGCCTTCTCACAGGAGCCCTAGATTGAAACTACTGGGCCAAAGTTTTGAATGCTAAAATCAGCTCTATTCCCCACTTCCCCTCAGGTGGTTTTACTGACTATCACAGCTCACCCGGACATCGAGTTTCACCTCAGGTTTCTGGGTGGGTGCGTGACAGTGAATTTTAGAGACCATTCTCACCCTGCCTTTGTCCTAACTATTACTGTTTGCCCTGAGTAAAGTGACACTAATGCTTTTAGCTCTAGGAAGAGCCAAAGGAAGCAGCTTCACCTCTGAAGGGTGACTTGTATCAACTAAGTGTTAGGCCAGGAACGAGGTAGATGTTGTATGTGGTATAGGTCAATGAAACTGGGACATGATTGCACCTGTGGCTATTACTTACATGTATTAATGTAAAGCCAAAAGACAGGTGGACTAAGATTAAATTTAATGTCAAAGTAGGACTTAACAGAACTTTTTTCATTTTTCCTTTAATTCTTAAACCGTTAAAAATGATACTGCTACATAGAAAAGTCTTCCTGGAGCAAATCTGTCACAATAGTCTAGCCTGAAAACAGAAGTAAGTTGAAAATATGTTCCTGGATGTTGATGAAAAATCAAAGCAAAACAGTATTCTGGACTGCTGGTCAAAATGTTTTTCTTGGAGTTACTGCTTCTGACTATATAGACTCTTCCTTGTATCAGGCAAGGTTTGGTCCACACCAAATAGTTCCAGTACTGCGATGGTAGCTCAGTTTTGTCTGAGCTACTGTATCCATACTTCTCCCATGCCTTTGGTGCCTGGATCGCTGAGCTTGTCTCTGGCAATAGGAGCCTCCCTGGAGAGTGAATTCAGACCTCTTTCCAGGAAGCTTGCTTTTCTTTCTTCAGTGTCATACACCCCTTGGAAATGGTTTACAGCTCCTCAGGATCGCTAATTCACAAGTTGAAAACAGCTGACCCGGGGAAATACCTAAGTAAGTCTGATTTGTTAATATGGCTAGTTTTTATTTTCCTGCAGAATGGGTACCTACCGGTACCATATTCATACAATATTCATTTTCAACTCTAATATGGTAGACAAGTATTATGGAGAGTTGTTTTTTTTTTCTTGCTGGAGTCTTTCAGTGCTGTAGACAGAGACTTGAATTTTATTGCCAGGTGAGGTTACCTGCTTCTGCCATGGATGGTGAAGGGCAGAGGCATAACTGGGAATGTAGTGTAGGGAAAGAAAGCATCCAAGTGCCAGGCTGCCTGTTGCTGTATCCTCTAGCAACACTGTGATCTGTTCACGAGGTGGTGCATGGTGTGGGCAACGGCTGCCTCTATAGTTGTTGCCTGACCAGTAGATCCATCTCCTACCATGCCAACAAATTTTGTTCTTCTGGGCCCTTGGGCCTTTCTATTTCAGAAATGGCTTTTCTTTTGTAGGGTATTCTGCCACTTATGCACTCAGCTACGCAACATGACTTCGGCCTCCTTTCTCACCCCACCCTTCCTAAGAAAGGCTGAGTTTCATGCTAACGTTTGTTCAGAGAAGACAAATAGATGACTATCTGTAGTATGACTACAGCATCCTATAACAGTTTAAAACAAGACTGCTACATTCAGAGCTTTTTCGTGTGGAAGTAGTATTAACTTTAGTTTGCTGATGTTGGGAATACTGTTGTGGACTTTATTTGAGCTGCTGGTAGTCCTTGTGAAGAGGCTCTGGGTTTTTTTTTGACAACTGTCAATAAGTAGTCGTACAGTTTAATGGTATTTTAGGAGTTAATCTAGAGTAGGTTCAAAGCTTTTTCTTAGGAGATCTAAGAATGCTAAAGCTCTATTTGTGGCAACCTTTCATACAATTATTTACATGGCTTCATATATTTCTCTGCAAGATGTGTACTATTACTGCATAGGCACACTGGGTAGAGCTTATCTTTATTGAGAAGGTTAGCTGAAAGTCCAGGACATTGGAAGAACCTGATTTTGAATACTTTGAGACATTCGGTTGCTTTGTCTTTGATCCCTTCCAAAAAATAAAATTTACCCTGTGCAGTAAATGTTATTCATTTTGTGAATCATCTCAATAAAAATACTCAGTACTACGTCCTGAAGAAGTATCAAGGAGTTCTTGTTAATCAAATGACATGAGAAATCTCAATTAGTTTCTTATTTAGTTCTTTTTCATACGTAACTGATTTTTTTTTTAACCTTTCTGCACTTCATTTGCAAATCATGCTATTTTTTAGTGTTGCTTGTTAAACAAGAATCTTGACCATGGCAGAGGCAGGAATTGCCCACTGTGTGAAAAGATCATATAAATGAATCTGGAATAATCTCTTCGCTTATTTTCTCTTTCCTTATTTTTTTATTGCCCCTCCTCCCTTTCCTGCCCACCTTCATACCATGGTTATATTGTGTTTAAGGTTTCTGCTACTGAAACTTGTAGGTGGCTATAAAACCAGACTAAAAAGGATGAATGCATACTTTGTTTCTAGTGTCATCAAAAAAAGCCATAATTTCTTTGCTTGCCCTTTTTAAGGTTGAGCTTTGCACTGGAATTACTCCTTTGCTATCTTAATAAGCTTTTCCAGTTTGTTCATTTGCAAGTCCTGTATTTCTTTTTCTGGGTAAAGGGAACGGCTGATTTCTTGGATGTGACATTGAGTTAGTATTCATGTAGAGTGTTTGGGTGCTGTTGTGTTCTGCCTTTTAAAAGCTGGATTTGACTTCATGCATCTGGCTTTTAATTGTTCTGTCCTCTCCTTCCTTCCTTGTTTGCATGTGGTTGCTTTCACATAGGTCTAACTGTGAAGAACTAGTTTGGTGTTTTTTTGATTGTTGTTTTTCAGTTGTAGATACCTATCATAGAGCTTAGCAAACAGCTAATGGTGTTTCTATTTCAGGAAATACCACAAAATATGTATTGAAGTAATGCATAAATGCAGGAAGTATGCTGTTGCCCATATAACTCTGGTTTTGCTGGCCAAGTTGAATTCAGTGTTGCGTTAGGATATCTGAAGTTAATGACTTGGTTCTAATTGACCTATGCATGGAAAAAACGTAGAGTGATATCTGTATAAAGGCTTGTGGAAACTAATATAGCTAGCAGTGCTTGTGGAACTCCATGGCTTCAAAGCATGTTACTGCTCTTAACTGACCATTACGTCAGGAATTAGTACAGAATTAGTACAGAATGGTGTACTAAGGAAGTACCATATTATTTCTTGCATGGAGAACTAGGGTACAAGCCAGCAATTCTGGTTTCATTAACAAAATCAGAGTTAAATCGTTAGCATTTCTTTGCCTTTTGTTCTTTCTTTTGTCTTTTGGGGATGTTGGCTCCTGGCTAGTGAAGGACACAATGTAGAGGAGTCATGACCTGCTGCTCTGAGGAGGAGGTAAAAGGGGAAGCTCACCTTTACACAACAGTAGTGGGGTGGGTGTGGCATTGAGGACCACTTACAGCTGAGGAGCACGACCCTGTGATTGGTGCTTTTCCTGTCCAGGGGATAGTGACTGTCACTGTGGTGGGGAGGAGGACTAGCCTTTGGATGATTAATAGTCTAGGAAGTTTATATTCAGTTATGTTGTATGTTATCAAATGAAGTACAGACCAACTCTACTGCAACTTTTACTTAAATATGAAAAACTAATTTGCAGAAATCCATAGAAAAATTAAAAAGCTACAGGAGTTGTTAGCAAGCTGACCTGCAAGGCTCTGGCCTCCTGGGCCTTGTCTTCCCTACCTTCAAGTCTGCTGTGGAGGAGGGAATTTCATCCCTGTTTCTTTGCCTGAAAATTGCTATGCACATTAATTCCACTAGCTCACTTTAAAGGGCTCTTGAGGTTTGTTTCTTCAGATATACCCAGTGAAGTGCCATTATATCTCGTCAGACATCAGGAGGAATGATTGGCAGTGAGAGGGAAGGATAGGTGTATGTTCCCACTAAACTCTTCTGTATGAGGGTGGGTTTATGATACCTTTATGTGGGATCTATTTAAATCTGTCTGATGTGTGAGGTGAGTTGGAGGCCAAAGTATTGAACTTTGGATAAGATGGACCAGTCTTTTCCAGCTATATAGTTGCTGGGATGGGGAGTGTTTGACAGGTCTGTTTGTTTCTCCATGACCCAGCCTTCTTATCTGTGAAGTTGTTGCAGTATTCTTGGTGTATTTGTAAAACCTCTTGAGGTGTGTCAGTGTTTAGGAAAACTAGATTATATCATCACTGGATGCTGTACATGGATTTTTGCCTTACATTATTTTTGTGAACTAACGGGAGTCTAGTGGTTATGCTTTAATCTGTTTTTAGTGCACTGGCAAATGTATATGTGCAATAGCATGGAAATCTGTATGTACCTATGTCATGGTTTAAGCCCAGCCGGTAACTCGGAAAGATGCAGCTGCTTGCTCACTCCCCCCCTTTTCCTCCTTCCGCTCCCGAAGGGATGGAGAGGAGAATGGAAATAATATAACTCCCACAGGTTGAGATATGAGCAGTCCTGTAACTAAGGTATAACACAAACCACTGCTTCTACCACCAATAATAATAATAATAATAATAATAATAATAATAATAATGATAAGGGAAATAACAAGGGAAGAGAATGCAACTGCTTGCCACCACCAATACCCAGCCCCATCCAAGCAGTGATCTAGCATTTCTGGGTAACTCCCCTCACATGTTGTGGTGATGTGTTGTGGTATGGAATACCCCTTTGGCTTGTTTTGCTCAGGTGTCCTGTCTCTGCTTCCTCCTGACTTTCCCTCCTCCCTGGCAGAGCATGAGACTGAGAAAGTCCTTGGTCAGAGTAAACATCACTTAGCAACAGTTAAAATCATCAGTGTTATCAGTGTTGTTCCAAGGCTGAAAGTCAAAAATGCAGTGCTGCACCAGCTAATAAAAAGGAGAAAAATGACCGCTACTGATGAACACAGGACCACCTGTGACTTCCCTGTTTTTTCTGGTGTGATAATGGAAAACTGTTGTTAATCAGAAGCTGGATGGGAAATAGATTTCCAAAGCCTTTCAAATGCTAATGTAAAAAATACTTGCTTTTTAATTTGGTCATAGTATCTGTTTGGTCACAGTACCTTACCTCAGAATCACTACTTCTGTCTGCTATCACTAACTTCCTAATAATTTTCCTCCCTTTTCAGAGAACAAGGAACAAAAATTCCTTCCTGTGACTTGTTACTTATCGTCTAAATCTGTGCAGAGCTACACTTCCTGACTCTAGCTGGGTGAGAATGGATGCAACATAAAGCATAACTCCTGCAGCCTTAGTCACCAATCTGATGGACTTACTGTAAGTAGGAGTAAGGCTTGTTTTTTTACCTGTTTGCCATGCGAATGAGAGCTCAACAGTGCATAATTATTTACTTTCCTTTGTTAGCACTAATACGCGAATACCAGAATGAGCCTTCCTAAATTGTTATGAAGTATAGGTGTGCTCAAGCCAAGCCACTGTTGAGATATTTACAATTCAGTTTTGGGTGAGATGATGCCTTAGTACAGGTTCTGAAACATAAGCTTATACTTTGGGCTGAATTATGCTGTGTCTTAACACAACTGCTCTTTATAGTCATGGCTATGAACAGAGGTTATGGCAGTGTGCTTATGTGCAGGGTACTGCTTTGCAAGCTGGAGAAAGGTATTTCTCAGTGCATGAGTGCACTTCCTAGGCAGCTTTTTCATGTAGAGTAACATTATGAAAGGACTCGATTAAATTATTTATTAAAATGATTGCTTATAGAGGTGTATAACTGCCTATTTTAGAAATGTAGCAGAAACATT
The DNA here is from genome assembly GCA_002631895.1 of Agapornis roseicollis. Taxonomy (NCBI): domain Eukaryota; kingdom Metazoa; phylum Chordata; class Aves; order Psittaciformes; family Psittacidae; genus Agapornis; species Agapornis roseicollis. The sequence goes on from NDXB01009573.1 coordinate 61,660, forward strand.
TTGGGTTTCTTGTGTCTTTACTAATCTGTGGTTTTACTTAATGTTAATGTTTAACTTTAAAATAAACTGCTGTATGCTTGAAACATTGGATGTTGCTCCTCTCTTTTACTCTGTGTGAAAACTTCCGTATTGGTGTGGCATATTGTTTCCCTGCTGTACTTTTTTCCCTGTTTTTGCTGTGATGGCTACAACACACAACTGAGATGACAACTGTTTGCAGTGTTGAAGAGTGAAAAAGATGTGGCTTGTGGGCTGCTAGCTGTGGCATTGTTATGAGTTAGTTGAGTTTGTATTTCCTGATGCTTTGTTCATGTTCTCGTTTCTGTGTCATAAACCTCAGAGTGATACATGAGTAAGTGTTGAGAGAGGCAGGAGGACCTGAACTTGGTACTGACACCATGTGGGTTGTTGCCAGGATATTCTTTAACTCTCATTCTGTCAGCGAGAGTGAGCACTAACTTAATCTTCTTGGTTTGTCTGGTGCTCGTGTTAATGAATAGTTACCACTGTATAATCCTCAAGGTTGTATTGAGAGGTTATTGAGATCTGATTTCATGCTGCACCTTAATTTGGACCTTCTCTTGAAATACTTCTGTATTTTTTTCCCTGCAGATTTGGTGTTTTTCTAAAGGGAAAACTGACAAGAGATGTGGCAAAGCTTCTGTTGGTGATTGTTCTCTGTTTTGTTTTTTATTTTTACATAGGTTCAGGCTTTACTTCCAAACACTTGAATTGTTTTGATATTGCTGATAAAGATGATCTCTACTGTAGTAAGTAAAATATTCCTCTCTGATATTTTTCTTTAATGAGGTTTTATTTGTTTACAGGAACAGCCTGTTGAGTAGTGTCATGGTTAACAAGTCTTTTAAAATGTGGAGTAGTTGTGTTTTCTACAAAAAAGGAAAGTTATACTGAGGCAAGTGTAAGAGGCTTGAATTAACTAGCACTTCAAATGTCCAGGTGCTCCTGGGAGAGATTTATGCTTTTAAAGCTTGTTTTGGAGGCATAGATTGAAATGGGTTCTAACTAGTTCTTAATGCTCTTTCAGGATAAATAGTCCACAACCTGTTTGTAGGCCTAAATACCTTAGGTACACCTGGTGGTGTTTTAGGACATTATGGGACAGTAAGCATTCATCCTAGACCTGGACAACTGCACGCAAAGAGGCTGTTACTTGTCAGTGTTTCTTTCAGTGATGGTGCTATCTAAAACTGGCCTTGCTGCTTATTTCTACCCTGTTGGGTGTTCTAATGCAATGGTTTGTGCAGCCAACTGGAAAGCTGGGCTCATGAATCCTTCTTGAATTGCTTTGGATCAATGACCTTCTAGCCTCACTCTGTTCTTTTTATTATTCAAAATGCAAGGTATTAGGCATGTACTGTAAACCTCTTTCTCTGTGTGAATTTGAGTGACTAGGATGTGTATGCATGCATGGTGTATTTCTGCATTGACGAATTACTTAGTAGGGTTCTGAATGTAAATGGCACCTGAAACTTACTTTGTCCTAATTGCTCTCTTGCCTCTTGTTTTTAATTCTTTCCCCTCAACATTACCATTTAGGGTCCACCGCCATACTACGAAAATTGTGGCTTTCAGCCAGAAAATGTCTGTTCTGCCAGGCAGCCAGTAGGTGCTAACCCGTATCCCCAGTACTTCGCAACAAATGTTCCGTCAGTGCCAAGCTATGTCCCAAAGGTTGATACTTACCAGTCGAGTAGGCCAATAGCACATTCACCCAGGAGAACATGTTCATCAGGTAAGTTTTGGTGTGATTTCTTCCAAATTTAGACTTAAGGTCTTCATAAGTCCAATAATAAAAGGGATCTTCCCTTCCAACTCTGGTATTGAAGGAGCCACCTCCCTGTGGATGGAAGAAGTAATAGCTGGCTGGGATACCAGTGTAACTAGACAGGAACTTGGGTGATTTGAAGGATAGTGGAATGGAAGAAAGTCTGTCTGGCAAAAAAGTGTGGGTTTTTTATGTCAAGAAAATAGATGGTCTTGGTGGTTTGAAATTACCTTATATGTGAACATGATTTCTCTTCTTGCTTTTATTTCAGGTGTAAAGAAAGCCATAATCATTATAGTAACTATTTTAATAGTCATTTGTTGTGCAGTTGCTGCTTTCTTCATTTGGTATTTTGGTAAGAGTGTGTTTTTTTTTTTTTTTTTTTTTTTTAAAAAAAAGATGTATTAAACTTTTAAAGTTAGAAATATAAATTCTTCCATTTTATGCCAAATTTGTGACAAGAAAGCCTTCATTACATGTCTCTTGAGAGATGACTGTAGTGATAGGACAAGGGGTAATGGGTTAAAACTTAAACAGGGGAAGTTTAGATTGGGTATAAGGAAGAAGTTCTTTACTGTAAGGGTGGTGAGGCACTGGAATGGGTTGGCCAGGGAAGCTGTGAATGCTCCATCCCTGGTGGTATTCAAGGCCAGGTTGGACAGAGCCTTGGGTGGCATGGTTTAGTGTGAGGTGTCCCTGTCTATGGCAGGGGGGTTGGAATTTGATCTTAAGGTCCTTTCCAACCCAACTATTCTATGATTCTATGAACTTGCGTTGCTTCATAATGGAGTTTGTATTTTTGTTCTGTTTGGGTTTTTTTCTTTCTTTCTTTTTTAATGAAAAATGCTGCTGTCACTTTCCTTTCATCAAGAGGATGTTTTTGATGTAAATGATGTCGTCTGCTTTTTGATTTTTCTGGAGCAGCTGATTCAATTGGTTTCTCTGAAAAGCTCCAACCTATCTGCAAAGCTGGTGCAGTATAACTGTGCAGCACCACAGCTATTAGTAGAGAGTAGCTTGAGCTCTTGCAAGGGTTTTTGCACTGGAGGATACCTGGCACATGGCTGTGTGTTGCCAACATGTTCTGCAGTGCATTTCATTAGGAAGTCACTGCTGTGCATCTTTTCTGAAATGCAGCTGTTCAGAATTTGAACTTCATGTAAATTCAGGTGAAAGAGGAAGATTGAAGTAAGTTTGTATACCTTAACTGCAGGAGTGTAAGCAGTCAAGATACCTTTTATTTTGATAAAATGGGATCTTTCTTGGAGCAGAAGTAATTCGTGTCCGTTTATTTGTTTCTGTGAGGCTTTTGCTTTGAAAGTGTGTTAATGTGTGAGCCCAGCCTGTCTCACCACTGTGACCCTTACCACAAATGGTGTCTTCACCTTGTAAGTCATCCCCAGCCAGGGTGGCTGAACTCTGAAGCTGGGCTAGAGCGCTTCTGTTCAGCTTAGGATAAGTTTGTCTTGTGCTATCTTAATTTCCCTTTCATGAAAGCCAGTTTTGAATGAAACTAAGAAACAAATTGTTACGGTTTTAGGATCCTCTCTGTTCTGTGGAGGAAACAAAAGGAAGAGAGAAGGGTGTTAATTTAAAACTATTAGGATGAGACTCACTTTATGCAGGATGAATGTAACCTTGTTTTAAATGGCAGTGAAAGCAAAAGGATGTAATTGGAGTAATTGCTTTCTTGCTCCTTTTCCGTTTCTCAGTGTTATGCTTTGTCAGTTTAAAGCTGACTCCTTTTAGACAATTTAATGTTGCTTGCTTATTCATGGGAGACAATGGACAAAATCCAATCAGCTGTATCAGTGACTTAATCTGACAAGTAATGTAAAGAACAGAGCATCTTCTGTTGTGTCGGGCTAGGTCTCCTCCCACCTCTGAGTTAGGGTTAGGGTTAGAGCTCTTTCTGATGTTTTGCTCTATCAAAGTGGAACACTCCTTGAGAGTAAACAGTAGTCACCTAAGGCTAAGATAATTGATGTTCAGTCTAATGTCTGTGTTACTCTCTACCTGCAGTAGAGAATCGTTGTCTTGGCTCCTTAATTGAGTGTGGATCTTCAGGAGTGTGTATACCACCTGAGCAATGGTGTGATGGAGTGAGCAACTGCCCCAGTGGGGAGGATGAAAACCGGTGTGGTGAGTACTGGTAGTCAAGCAGGGGGACCTTCAGCCAACTGTGAGAGCTTTTTGAGCAGATTGGCTAGTCTAAAGCCAGCCTAAGCTACAATAGGGCTGTTTTAGCCTAAATTATGCATCTAAAATGGTTTTAGGATGTTTGAATGCTTTGAAGGCTGTATCTAGATATTCACTTTGTTTCCAGACCGATTGAAAAGCTGAAACAAAACGACTAATTCAGGGGTTTGAGGTGGCTTAACTTTGAATCAGTTTTTAGAATATCACCTTTTAATTTGAATGGGATTTGTGCAAAACTGAATGTTACATTGTCTCTGGAATGTAATAGTCATAGTTGACTTTGTAGTCAGACCTTCAGGTGATAATATAAAACTGGTGGTCTTCAGTCAGGCTTGTCTTTTTCCACATATTTTGCATTCTTCATTCTCCCAGTAATGCTTAAACTACTTTATAACTCCTTTGTGGAACAAAGCCTGATCTGGTCAGTTTTTTCAACTGAAAAGATGCCAAGGGAGGCTTTAGTGCAGAGCTGAAGGTGGAAACATTATGAATTTGTCTGTTCCAAATGCACAGCATCTCATCTCTAACACCTGTGTTGTGCCAGTGCTACTCTAGAAAACTCTGGCTGTACTTTTTTTTGATCTCTCTGGGAACTTTTATTCTGCATGTCTTGTGTAAGGGTATCATTTGTTGGCATATGCTCTAAGGCTGTTCCTCTCCATTTGGCTAAATAATGGGGGTTTGGAGAAGCTTGTTCGATCCACCCTTTTGCTTGAACTATTTTATATTAAATTAATGTGCAAATAATTTTGCACATTACATATTGGATACAATACGTATGGGATGCAAAACACAATGGGACATGGAGTGTCAGAGCCAATTGCTCCTTGTTACATTCTTGCACCATAAGCACTTCTCAAGAAATTTGGTCTATTAATATCCAATAAAAATATATTACGATAGATTATATTTTATTTATACACAATGCATGATATATTAAGGAATATATGGTTACGTAGATGATGAGAGGCTATTGCAGTCTTTCTCTGTGGTAGAACGTGGAAGAGAATTTTGAGCATAAAAGCTGTAATGAAAGATGAACAGTCTTGAACACTTGCATTTTTAAACTGGCAGTCCTTTAAATTGCTTTACACAAAGTAATAAAGACATTTCAATATTTCTATCTACTTGGTATTTCTTCAGAATTGGGGTAGAAGGCAGCGTTAAATTAACACCCCTTCATACATACCAGCGAATATTATGGGTAACAATACTTTTAAGAAGAGAGAGCGAGCAGTGATACAGTGTGTGATGTTCTTGGTTTGTTCTGGTTTTCTTTTTGTCTTCTTCCTTTTCTGGCAGTTAGACTTTTTGGACCAAACTTCATCCTGCAAGTTTATTCACCTGTCAGCAAATCCTGGTTTCCTGTTTGTCAGGATGACTGGTATGATGATTATGGAAAGACTGCATGTCAAGACATGGGCTACAGTGTGTAAGTCTAACCTTCATTAGCCTTTGCCCATACATAGAAAGGTTAAAATTCCCCTCTTGCTATCTTAAAGAATGTGTATGTGAAACAAAAAGCAGTTGGCAGTCTAGTTTTTGTGAAAGAAGGTGGGTGTTACTCTAACAGTGGTAGCTGTTACAGAATCAAAATGACATATGGCTCCAATGAGTTATGGGGTGTGACACGCATGCATTAGTAATTCAGTGAAGTCACTTGTACCCAATATATTCACTTATAAACATCTTCCAGAGCTTGCTTCAGACCAGTATAATCGCTCAGTAACATCCAGTCTGACTTGACCAATCATCACCAGTGTTGCATAGAAAGCCTTGATCTTCTGAGGACATAAGTAACACAAGCTCATGTGGAAAATTGATGTAAACATTTGTGGCCCTGAGTGCTGCCTGTGTTCTCCTTGCAGAATGCCGTAGGCTAAATTCTTCTATGATTGAAACACTTGATGTTGCATCTTTTTGATGCAGTTGTCAAATGCTGTCTACTGTTGTGCATGGAGTAGTGGGGTGAATTTATTACCCAGGCAGAACTTGTGTGTGCCCACTCTGTCATGGCACTCTGAATTCAGGTCTTTGAACCAGCAATGACCCCAGCAATTCCAACTCTAGTAGGACAGCCCAGCAGCAAGGACATGGAGCTTGTCCTCACCTGGAAAGGCTGGCAGAACAGCACCACTTGCTACTGCTCTCCTTGTGTCACAGAAGTGTGGTTGTCGTGACTTACTGGACCTGAACTTTGCTATGCTACGTAAATGTACTGGCAAAGGCATCTCTTCATATTGTGCTGTTTCATGAGGCTGAAGATTCCCCTTGTGTGTGCATATTAGATAACTAATATTTTAATCTAGTAACTGTTTGACAAAATTTTAAAGAATCTGAGTCTCTGGCACCGTACAAACCCCCTGGGGTACTGTGCTTAATTACAAAATAAATAAAATCCTATTTTTGGTGTTGCTCATGTGAGAAACTGTAGCTTGGCACACTGTATTGTGTTTTGTTTGAAAATTGAAACTGCCCGGTTTCATAATGGACTTTCTGTTTTGCAGAGATACATACTACTACAGTCAAGGAGTAGCAACTGAAGATGGCTTTAAAAGCTACATGAAGCTGAATGCAAGTGCTGGGAATGTAGACTTGTACAAAAGGCTGTATTGCAGGTATCTTTGTCTAATACAAACTTATTTCCTTTTATCAGCGTCTTTCTAGCTTTGTAAGAGGTGTAGTTTCTTCCTGTAGCATAATGCAAGCACACTTTTAGTGGGGGTTTTTAGAGGAAAAGGGACTTTGTTTTTCCTCTGATTTCAGCAACTGCTCTCCTATTTAAAACCGCAGCTCTTATTTTTCCACCCTTCTTCTCTTCTTTTTTAAAAGAGATGTCCCATCCTGCTCCCTCCATGCTGCCTAGAAGGCTGCCATGTCATATGCACTTTTCTAAGGCTCTTTAGCCATCAACAGGAGCTGCTATGTGGTGTCAATAGCTACCAGCTATAACACATTCACAGCAGATGGTACAGCTTTGGGTTTGGTTTGGTTTTTGTTGTTTTTTTTTTTTTTTTTTTTTTTATTTTTAACTCTCTGTATTCCTAATGGGTTT
>NDXB01009573.1:68787-106138 GCA_002631895.1 Agapornis roseicollis
TTTTTTTTTTTTTTTTTAGTCATATGAACACACAAAATAGATCTTTGCCTGTGGAAAGTATTTTTATTCTCATTAAACAACTCTGAGGCGTCTGGTTTGTAAACCTGCACACTGCTGTGCCTGCAAAGTTCCTGTGGCTTCGTTGTTTAGATTCTTCTACAGCTACTTCATAATTCAGCTCAACTTTTTCCTCATGCTGTTCTTCATATTGCTTCTCAACAGGCTTACAGACCTGGTGGAGGCCAGATGGTTGCTGTTAGGGTAGCTGGAAAGGGAGAAGAAAAGTGGTAACTCTGGGCAGGAAAATGAAAGTGAGGGCAGGGCATATAGCTGGAAAAGGTAGCAGCAGCTGGAGGGTGCTCTTTGCCCACCATTTGCTTCACCTTATACCTAAAAACCTGGGTTTTTTTTATTTCTATTGCAGTGATTCCTGTGCATCAGGAAAGGTGGTTTCTCTGCGCTGCATACGTAAGCGACTATTTCTCAAGCTTCTGCTTATTCATGCTTTGAAATGCCCTGACTGGGAAATCCTTTCAAATATGCATAAATAATTGGTATCTTTTGATGGGCAGATGATTTAACTCTGGTTTCCAAGTTTCAGATGGTAAAAGATGAGAGCAGGAAGGGAGAGGAGATGAGAATGTTGGACTCCCAGTTGCTTTTATCTTTGCTGGCACCAGTTCCTTTAAATTTACTTCCCTGCAGTGAAGCTTTGTAGCCTTTACCCAGTAATTGTGGTGGGACATCTATGGCACATCTGCTGTCCAGCACACAGACATTGGGAGGGCAGTGTGCTCTTGATGGTGATGGCTGTCATGAGGCAATTCCTGGCTGTTTGTTTTGTTGTGCAACACAGCACTATGTCTGTGTGGCTCACCAGAGATGCTTGAATACCACATTCAGGGGTGTAAAGAACCACTGGTTTGTGGTGAACTGAGGACAGCAGCTACCAAATATTCATCTTGATGTTTATAATGTGAAGGGAGTGTAGGCTACGGGAGACTCGTGGTCTTGGTATATAAGGCAGGGGTGCAAGCTAAGGCATATTGAAGGCCAGCAGTGCAGAGATCAGACATACTCTGTGCTCCTCTCTGCTAGGGAAGCCTTGAGTTGCAGAAGCCATCTTCCAGACCAGCTCGCTCTTTAATGCCTCTGTGTGTGTAACTGACTCTTTAGAGTGCGGCCTCTCCACTAAAAGTGTCAACATCATGAACAGAATCGTGGGTGGCAGCGGGGCGGTGCTGGGGCAGTGGCCATGGCAGGTCAGCCTCCACGTGCAGGGCACCCACATCTGCGGGGGCTCCATCATCACCCCTCAGTGGATAGTGACAGCTGCACACTGCGTGGAAGGGTGAGTTTCTGTGACTTGTCTCTTGGGTGGTGATTTTTCTTGCTCCATGCTAAAATATACAAATTTGCTTAAGCCTCCCAACTTTTTCCTTTAAAACTGAATTAAATACCTCCTCTCCCCCCTGCCTTTAATGCAGGTGCTTAGGTATGGTATTTTGTCTATGTAGCAGTACGATTTTCGATTGTTAAGAGAAGACTTGTTGTGAAGGAGGCTGGCTGCAGATCATCTATTTTCTACAGGAAGAAAATCTTACTAGTTAAAGGTGGAAAGTAAGTCGGACAGTGGTGTAGGGCACAGGTACCCACTCGACTGAAGATGTAAACTCAAGTGATTTNTTTTCTACAGGAAGAAAATCTTACTAGTTAAAGGTGGAAAGTAAGTCGGACAGTGGTGTAGGGCACAGGTACCCACTCGACTGAAGATGTAAACTCAAGGCACAAAACTTAATGCCAGACAGTACAATGTTTTCATGAAGATGTTAAATTTCCACTGTGAGGAAAAACAGAAAAGGGGAAAAAAGAAAAAAAAGCCAAACCCTCAAATATCACACAGCTGTAGATATGATCAATTTGAAGATGCCTGTACCACTTATTCCCTCATATCTTCATGCCACATGGTAGGGAAGCCCAAGTCAGTATTAAATGTTAGTTTATACCTGTCCAAGAAGCACTATGAATTAGCATAAACAAGGAAAATAGCTGGTACTTGGTACATTTTTAACATGTAAAGGAGCGTTGGGGATGTTGTGGTACCTATGTACAGTGGCAGAATATATTTAAAAGGTGGCTGCTTCTGTTGGAGGAAAAATTCACTAAGGAAAAACATTTTTAATGGTTGGTTGACTGGATCACAGTTTGAGACTAAGCCAAGAAAAAATAACTTTGTCCTTGACCTTGAGAGAGGAATGCAAGTGTGTGTTCTTATGTGACGATCTTATCCCTCCTTTGTTTTCTGATTTGAGCTCTCTAAGCTGCAAAAGCTTTAGGAACGGCAATCAAACTGTAGCTGGTACAAGGCTGGTTTTCAGTCTTGCGGTAGGGTTGTAGTTCTGTTTGTTGGTTCTTAGGTTTGGGGTTTTTTTTTGTTGTATTTTTTGGTTTTGGGTTTTTTTGTTTGTTTTTTCTCAGGGGGTGTTTGGTTTTGTTTGTTTTTTTTTCAGAGGGGGGGGACACAACTGTTGCAAGCACTACTGCCTTGGCCTTTCTTGTGGAAAGAGTTCTAACACTTGTAGGAAGCTTTCTAGTGATCATTTTTAAACGGTGTTGGAGCACAAGACTACTTAAATTGCATCTAGCAAACATGCTCGACATTTAAAGCCACCAAAACCACACAACAAAAAAACTTGATGAACCTGGCATTTTCAAGTTAGTGAAATTCCTTCACTAGATCGTATTTTCACTACTTCTGACTTTTGCTGTTTGTGTGCTTTGGATAGATAGTACGTGAATGATACTGCAGACATGTGAGACCTCAGAAATAACTGCTTGATCCCTCAGCCATGGAAATCAATAGACTTCAGTGTTGCAGACTCAGACTATAATTTTCTGTGCTGAGTGACTAAGGGGACAGGCAGTGATACTTATCCCATTTCAAAGATGTTTTTAATTTATTTTTATTTTTAATATATTTATGAAATTAGACTCAAGCTTTCCCGAAGTGAGAGGTCTTGTAATTTGTTTACCTTGTTCTTTGGAAATGGTAGTCAAATGCGTGTGCATTCTTGTCGCAAGTGCATTTAACTACTGTTTCTGAAGATCGTTTTTCAAAGGTCATAATCTGTGACTCGTTACCAGAGAAGCAAACCTTCTAATCTTCCTTTTTCCTCTAGACAACTTTCTGAACCACACAGCTGGAGGGTTTATGCTGGGATTCTGAATCAGAATGAGATGATCGTCAAAAATGGATACAAAGTGCAACAAATAATTTCCCATCCAGATTATGATACAGATTCTAAAGACAATGATGTCGCCCTCATGAAGTTAGAGACATCGTTGAGTTTTACTGGTACGTATCCTGCTCTTAGGGTAAAAATCTGATAGCAATGAGCATGTGCTTTAAAACTTCTGAAGTTCATCAAGAAATCCTTTATAGATATTTATGGGAATAACACAAAATACATTTAAAGAAAGACACCTTAGAGACAGAGACAGTGTAGAGGTAGAAGCAGAGAGCCCACCCTCCGATTTTCTAAGTAGAATTTATTTAAATCTAGTACATGATAAAGGAGTTTGGGCTTATTTCAACAATTTACTTTTACCCCAGAATGTTGTACAGTGCTTATGTACTGCCACTCCTATATATACAGGCTCAGGACATAGAGGTGGGGAACTGACTAAACCCCAAACCAAGTTATATCAAATAACACTTGGAAAATCAAAAGAACAACCCCAAAACTAAGTGTTCCAAGAAGTGTCTGTCTTAAAAGTAGGTGTAGGTTTTTTGTAAGCAACCAGTATAAAATAGAGAACAAACCATTATTTAAACTTGAAGTGCTTTTTATGTACAGGTCCTTTGTATTTCAGTGCATCGTTTTGAAGTTATACTGGAAGTAATCTGGAGGAGCTCTTCTGCTGCTGCTAACCTCTGTTTATCAGACTTTTGTGTTTCATGCTTCTCATGTGTAGCCATTGAATCCTGCTTGCTTTGTAATTATTTTCAGCAGGGTTTTGCAAAGAGAATGCAGAAGGTAAAGTACAGGGAAAATGCATGGTGTGTATGTATTGGAGTGGTGGCCATGATTATTGTTATGCATTTCTTTTGAATTATGTCTGGAGATCTGTGTTTCTTTTGTAGATATAAGTGTGTTTGTTTTGTAGATACTGTACAGCCAGTTTGTCTGCCTAATCCAGGAATGATGTTTGAGCCTAATCAAGAGTGCTGGATATCTGGATGGGGAGCAGAGAGCCAAGGAGGTAAAGAGTGGATCTGGAATACTTTGATCTTCTACATAAACCACAGCAACTGTAGGGAGGTGTTCTTTGCCTCTTGCAGATTTCATGTGCTTTTAATAGCCCTGTAGATAACACATTTGATTTGGGGTTGGAGTAGGCAGGTAGGTGCCATGTTCTCTTGCTTTACAGTCCGCTGACAGCAAAGCAGGGTAACTCACTGAACTCTTGGGAGAGACTTTTAATGTCATGTTGTCTCTGTGTGGGGGACCATATAGCTTAAGTGTCCATCCCAATGTTCCTGGTATGTTTAATCTTGAACAGTGCTAGCAGGAGAGATTTCTAATAGTGACATAATGTGATGCTTGTTCTAATTTTGTCTTTGTATGTGTGGTTTTGTGTGTGTTTCATTTTTAGGTAAAACATCAAATAACTTGAATTATGCTAGGGTGTCCTTAATAGAACAGTCTACATGTAATTCTATCTTTATCTACAATGGTGCAGTTTTGCCTACAATGATCTGTGCTGGATATCTAGAAGGAGGAATTGATTCCTGTCAGGTTAGTATTCCTCATTACCACCTAATAATGATCTGATTATTTTTGTGGTCTCAGTAATAGGCTTTTCTAAAAATCTATTAATTACAAAGAGATGGGGGGGAGGAAGATAACATTTTGGTTGAGTTTCTAGTTCCCTTTGATGGTGCATCCCTTAAAAAGGGCGAGATTTTGTTTCATCTTCTGAATGGCTGCCAGTTCTGAGTTCTCACTAAATAACCAAAGAGGGTGAGGCAGTCCTTTTGAATGCTTCAAGGATGTTTTGTTATGTGGTATTTAAAGTTCAGTGAGTGATCTTCATAACCACAGTGGTACCCTACCATTATGTCAGTGAACAAGAAAGTCAATAATGCCTGTATCATTTAGTGCATTGGGCAAACGATTTTCATCATTATTGCAAACAGTCATTATTGAATACTGTAATTGCCATCACATTTTGTTTTAGCAACTGCCTTACAATGGTGGTTACCTTTTTTTGAAACTTAACCTGTATTCCTGAAGTGAAATGGATTGTGTCTTTTCTGGTGGCCAGGTCAATAATAATACATTTGCATTTTGTGCAGGGTGACAGTGGAGGTCCTCTAGTAACTAACAAAAACTCCTTGTGGTGGCTGGTTGGAGATACTAGCTGGGGATCTGGCTGTGCTACTCCGAATAGACCAGGAGTGTATGGGAATATGACTGTGTTTACAGATTGGATTTATAAAAATATGCAGGTAAAATATTTGGGTGGTTTTAATAATTGAAAATGTCCAAAATTCTAAATCTTGATTTTATTTATTAAAATAAATAAATAAATGTGACTTGTCTGCTAATGGGGCTGTTCTGTTGCGAAGCATCTAAGTAGTAAGGTAGTCAATCAGCTGTCAACAGAACTTGAACCTTTGTTGGTTTGTTTTTTCTACGCAGGCAAACCGATGACAATGCTGGCTGTCCTCCTTGCTGATCGATGTTTCTGAGAACAAGAATAAATGAAGCCACGGGTGCCTGGGATATTTATTCACTTTGCAAATGATTTTTTTTTTTCTCTTTGAATTATTTTAAAAACTAACATGAAGGTTTGCACACTCGTTTCTTTGCTGGCTACAGTGACTGATCTTAATCAATGAAGGATTATCACAATGATCACCTTTCATGTGGTGGTCTTGTGCCTGGCAGAAACTGTTCTGTCACCTGCTTCTTGTCTGTCTTTAGTTGAGTAACTCTGACTTGATAATCAGGTACAGGTTTATAATGGCAATTTTAATCAAAATCTAAGATTTTTGTAGCAGGCTGGATGAGACAGTTGGTTTAGAAGTGTTTTAAATTAAATGTTAAGTAATGTGAATGTTGACTCTCTGAGCTGCTGGTTGGCAATTTAAAAATAAATAAATGTTTTTTGGTATAGAATCACAGAATGGATTGGGTTGAGAAGGGACCTTAAGGACTATTTAGTTCCAACCCCCTTGCTATGGGCAGGGATATCTTCCTCTAGACCAGGTTGCTCAAAGCCCTGTCTAACCTGGCCTTGAGCACTGCTAGGGATGGGATATCCACATTTCCCTGTGGATACCTGTTTCAGTGCCTCAGCACACTCATAGTACAGCATTTCTTCTTAATACTTGAACCTAAATCTACCCTCTTTCAGCCTGAAGCCATTCCCCCTTGTTCTGTCCCTACATGCCTTGTAAAAAGTCCCTGTTCAGCTTTTCTATAGGCCCCCTTTGGGTGTTGGAAGGCTGCTGTGAGGTGTTCCCTGAGCCTTCTCCAGGCTGAATAAGCCCCACTCTCTGAGCCTGTCTTCACAGCACAGGTGCTCCAGCCCTCTGAGCATCCTTCTGGCCCCTTCTGGACTTGCTCCAGCGACTTCATGTCTTTCTTATGTTGGGGGCCCCAGAGCTGAATGCAGTACTGCAGGTCGAGTTTCCTGAGAGCAGAGTAGAAGGGGAAGAGTATAGGCATGAAGGGGAGTTTTCAGGCATTATGGTAGAGGCACACAAAAAAACCCAGCTGTGTATTTAGGTAATTAAAAACCCTCAGTATCTCAGAACAGTGGTCATCCAAGTCAGATTCTGTGAAGTGAGACCAGTCATAGAATCATAGAATAGTTAGGGTTGGAAAGGACCTTTAGATCATCAAGTTCCAACCCCCTCGCCATGGGCAGGGACACCTCCCACTAAACCATGTCACCCAAGGCTTTGTCCAGCCTGGCCTTAAGCACTGCCAGGGATGCAGAACTCACAGCTTCCTTGGGCAACCCATTCCAATTGTGCTGTTCTGCCTTAAGTTTCTCTGAACCTTTTTTTTAAGTTTGCCTTTTGGGCAAACCCTGCTGTCACTCTTGATGTAGGCTGTGCTTCCAGAGCAGGAAGTGATGAATTAAGTGTCCCAAAGGCGAGGTTCCTGGCTGCACACGTTGAGGTTGAGTCTTGAACTCTCCCTGCTGAGAACAGAGGCTGGATGTTTTATGCAAAGAAACACAAATTCACATTTCTGTGTAACCAGATGAACTACCTCATTTATAAAATTCGGCTTTTAATTCCTTACAGCTCTCTTTTTATGTATCTGCATGTATGTTTTTAGCAAAATGTAATTGATGTCAAGAGTGCCACCTCAAGTGCGATTTTGAAAATGATTTATAATCATAGTGCAAAGGATCAAAAAGCCATAACGAGTCTGTTTTAAGATGGATAACTCTTTTGAATGAAATCACTCCACTAATCTTGTTTCCTCTTTAGTACTGAAGTGCAATTATCTTGCATGTAAACACTGCACCAAATAAATTTTTTGTATGAATCTTTTTCCTTAGTAGTGGCTTGTATTTTTTTGCTTTGGGTTTGGTTTTGGGTTTTTTTTACATTCTTTTTTTGGAGGCAGTTGCTGCATTCAGTGTCTGAAGTGCTTTGAGAATCCAATTAGAAAAGAAAACCCCCAAAACACAAAACAAATTAAAACAACACAAGAGGGTGATCCAAGAGGCTTTTTTTTTTTTAAGGTCCTTGACCAATCCCAAGGCAAGAGACCTTGATGTCCCTGAATGCTGCATGTGTTTTAGTAGCTGGGTCTAATGAAATCACTCTGGCTTGTGAAATTGAATTAAATAAGCAAGTTTAGCTTAAAGGCAGTGGGTAGATGGAGTCACACCCTATTTTGTTATTATATCTCATGCTGCCTGAAGCAATGTGTGCCTGCCTGTCTTCTCAAGATGTGAGACAGCATGTTTTCAATAGCACATGAGCATCAGGTGTGCCTTGGGGGATACCATGAAGTAGTCAACAAGTTGAAAGTATATTCAAAATAGAGGTTAAATAAGTTATTGTGGTATCGGGCTTCTTAATGGCTTCTGACCTGCAGCACTGCAAGTAAGTAGTAGCAAAGCATTGTACTGAAATGTGGAAAACTGGCTGTAGTGCTAAACAGAGTTAAGAAAGTTGTACACTGTACTGGGGTGAAAGCTGTGCCACAGAAGTCAGCCCTTCTGCTGTTTCATGCCAGAGGGTCAAACACCTACCATTTCTACTCTGAAGAGGTGGCTTCTCTTGTAAGCATCTTCTAAATTACTGCATGATGCACTGGCATGAGCACTTTTTTCTTAGCTGGATGCAGACATTACTCTTGCTACATGAAGCACAGTTTTGCCTGTTAAAATAAATCCTTCATATGAAAGATGTTGTGAGTACAGCATGCGTTGTTATATTTTGCACTGGCTCTCATGAAATGAAAGAGCTTTTGGAAAGTTTCTCCTTTCCTTGGGGAGGGATACCCTTCTAATTTTTAACATCCTGGATGGTTTAATCTCTTGGACATCCAAATCCTGCCATCTATTGAATTGCCCATCAGTCCTGAAATTTCAGGTGATGCTCCAGGCTTCTAAAAGAAATAGCCTCTTAGCCTTTCTCTACAAATCAGAGAACTGACAAAGGAGAAACAGAGCCAACAGCATCCTGTAGATGTCCTGATAAGATGTAGTTCACTTTTATTCCCTCTAGGCTGTTTCATTCCCTCTAGGAATTATTTCATGCCCACTGTGTACACTCTCTCTACCTATTGGGCTGGGACAGTGGCAATAGCTTGCAGTTGTTTCTCAGGCTATGGCAGGAAAGGCATAATCACCATGAAGTAAAACACAAAGAGAAGTGTGGGATTGCTAAGATTGTGCACTAAGCTTCACCTAGAAAAGTTAGGTAGTGTGATTTGTACAGTTTGTGAGTTATACAGCTGAAAGCCCTCATCCTCATTAAACAAACAAACAAAACACCACGACCCTCAAGAGCTCTAGCTTTTTAATAATTATTTTAATGGTTATACAAAGTTCATAAAGCAAATGTCTGAAAATCAGGCAGCATTTATTCAATCACAACTCCCACAAAAGAGCACTTAACATAAGGGTAGGTGTTTGCATGTAACATGATTATAAAGCAAACAACACTAGAAATGAGTGCTGAAGTTACATTTTCAGGGGATTTTATGAGGTTCTTCAATAATGCTAGAAAATGAGTAGACTGAAAAATTAAGAAATCTTCAGTGAGATGAAGTTTTGCAGGTACTGGCGGGCTTTGGTGAGACGATCAGCTCGTTCACTGAGGTAGTTCTTACGCTTAGCAGCTTCACTGTCCTCCTGAAGGAGATGACTTAACTTGTCTTTTTCTTGCAAAAGATGCAACATTGTGGTCTGTAGGCCATCCCCGAAGTCATGAAAGGCAGAAGACAGGATGATCAGAGGTATCTGATTGGAGAGGCGTTTACTTGCTCCCTGTAAAAAGGGGAAAAAAGGCAGAAGACTTATTTCCCTGAAAGAACTAAAAAAGGAAGGGGCTATAGGCAGTATGGGAAGAAATGACAGCACATTTTTAAAATGTTAAGTACTGAGTTACTGGTCAAGAAAGGAGTGCTTCTATGAACCAAAAATTGTTTGCCAGTAGTCTTTTTTGTACCTAAAGGCCTAAAAACTAAGAGTTATGGGAATGTCAACTGTTGCTTTTTTCTCTTAGTGAACTAAACCCAAGGAAGGCTGTTTGCCACTCTAGCTCTGCCACCTATTGTTGGCAAGAGCTTATCTGAGGGCATACCTGATGAATAGTACTTGTGAACAATTTCTGGCATCAAATGTGTGTTCTCTGAATGTTACCAATCCATTATGGTACAGGAAATCAAAGAGTGATTTTTACTAAACTTGCTGAATTTCTGTATTTAGATGGTATTTCTGAGGTGGTTGTCCTTTTAAGTGTAAGACAACTGGAGTAAGCATTAGCTTTAAGGGAAAACGCTTTCAGCAGTAGTGAGGCTTTGTTTTGCCTACATTACATCTATTGATATCTCAATTAGATAATTCTCTGCTAAGCTGACAAATTGTCTGGTCTGCTATTTATATATGCAGATTGAAACATTGGCCTAGAAGAACTTGCTTTCCCCAGAGACATCTGCAGGACCTGGGGGCTTAGCTGGTGCTCTTGGACAATGGGAGGTTCCAAACCTCTCCAATGCTAGGAGGGAGCTGCCTCTAGCCCTTCTGGTGCCAGCTGAGCACTTACTCCTGCGTGACTGGCTGCAATTGGGAAACGTGCTTTCTTCCTTTCTTCTTGTAGCACCTGCCTTGAAAATGGTAGTGGAAAGACCTTGGAGAGGCACATTTGATTTGTAGGTCCTATAGGGTTTGGGCAGCCTGTTTCCAGAGAAGTCTAAGGTGTTTCTGGCTTTAGATACATCTGGAGCTCAGTGGGTGCAAATCTTCCATGTACAAGGGTGGCGTTGAACTCAAGCTGAAAAATACCTAAGACTAGATGTTTAGTTTTTCTTTCTGTTTTGCAGTGATCTAGTCAATAGCAAGAAATTTGGCTGAGTCAGCTGAAGCACTATGTTTCACTAGGCACTACAGACTGTGGTGGAAGGGAGCCTACATACTTTAAATATAGGTGTTTTTTTGGAGCCAAACTCTACGCAAAATCTTGATAATCTTGCAGTAGGTGATGCAGATTCATGCATGCCATTTTCAAAGGCTGTAGACACTTAAAAGCTTCCATTGCTTTCAAAATGCTTTGACCTTGTGTAAGTCCCATGGAGATATGATGCTCTGCTATTTGTTATTGTTGAAAATGGCTCTTAGGGCGTTTACAAAAATGTATAACTAACTTTTGAGACATTTGTGCTATAGCAGAGAGAATAGTGAGGTGGCAGGGAAGAGTTTACGCAGTTCTGCCTTTGTCTCATTCTCTGAAAGCTGATGGTTTTCTCTCCCTCAATCAGCCTGAGCAGCCTGAACATTTAATGCAGGAATTTGTCAAAATGTTGCTATTGGAATTCAAGGTGAGCTGCTACCTACCTGCTGCATTATTAATATTGAACTTGTTGCTTTCTGGAGGAGTTTTACAAAACAAAGATCAAAAGCAAATACTGATACTGCATGTTCTCTTTGCTCTCTTTCTTTAACATGATATTTTGTTAAAACACCCCATTTGTCTTCAGAGACTTAACTTCTATGAGCTCTCTGCAATGCAGCATACACACTGATCTCTACAGATAGCTGAATCCATTTTAACTTAACGTTTTATTATCACTCCTCCTGTCACATTAGTTTAGGCTCTGACTGCAAGCCACTGGCATGGCTTTCTGCTGGCAGGAGGAATATGCAGAAGGGCTTGAGCCTGACTGAGCTGACCTAAGTTCTCAGATGCTGTGCCAAATGCTGAAGTGCTGTACATAATGTTGTTAAGCTCATGGAAACTAGTGTTGTTTCAAAATGTAATAGAGACTTGCAGTGGTGAAAGCTATCCTAAGCCTGTTGCTTCCTTTGCTGTAGAGGGGGGCTTGCCATCAACTGAATATCAGTAACTTGTAGTTACATGGCCAAGGTCTCTTCCTCATCCTATCCTCTCCTGCATGCTGGTAAGTGACTATCTTTCCCCCTCCCCCCCAACAGTTGTTCTCATAGGAGAGCCAGCCAGAGAATATTGTACGGGCATGGGGCTATGTAGTCAGCAGGAGCCACCCCCTTCTCTGTGAAAAGCTAGAAAAGAGGGCTCACTTGCCCATAGTGTATTCCCTGAGCAAGGGGCATCAGGGAGCCATGCCAGGCTAGGAGGCAGTTAACACGTGCTTTAGCAAATGTCATTTTAAGAAATTGCAGGCTTCTCTAATTGCCATATCTGGCACTGTGCAACTACTTCTCCCTAGAAACTGTGCTGAAACAGCCTTCTGACCAGCTTTGTCGTGGCATTTTCGTCACTGGTCAGAAGCTCTGATTAGTTCATACAGAAGCTATGCATGTACTTGGACAAGACACTTATACCCTCTGGCTACTATTCCCTGCATAGTAGTAGTATGAAAGATTCAATATGTTAACTACAGTGAGATCTGGACAGTGGGTATATAGCATTCAAAGTACAGACAACTGCTGTATGTTCATCTGTAAACTTACATAGAAGTAAGCCTTCGTATGAGAAACCAGTTCCCGGACAAAATAGGGCGCTTCTTGCAAACCAGATCCAGCCTGCAATTCTTTCCCATTGCTGACTTTTTTAAGGTGTTCTCCATTAACAGATTTCAAATCATTTATGTAAAGGTTATCCTGGCAGTATACAATTCTCTCCATTTTAAACTGGGTCTGGATACGTCTTTGAGCCTCCTCCTCTTGTTTCTCTCTAACATCTTTAATTTTGGTCTAGAAAAGAAAAGAACAAGTTCTCAGACATTTACTTTTTTTGCAAAGGTGTTGGTGCATAGCAGCAAAGTTCCCTCAGTCATCCTCAAATTCCCTTAACACACTTTCTTACACTCATAAGAAAACATCCCGTCTCTTTTTTCATCTTCAGTGTTTACCAGAACTTCTTCCCTCTGCATCTCTCTCACTAAAGACCCTCCCTAAATACTTCTGTGTTTGGCTGAAATAGCTTATTAGCTTGATATCTGGTTGGCCTGGGAGCTCAGCAGGGCTTGGCCATGTAAGTAAAATAGAAAACCATTTATTTCACTCACATTTGCATTTGAGTTTCCTTTCTAAGCAGGATGCTGTGAGTGAACACTGCTTCCTTGCTGTCCAACATTATTTCTCATCTCTTCCTCAAAGATCTTTCTGAGAGAAAGGCTCAATAACATCCATATCATTTAACTCTACCCCAAACTGAACAGTCATCTTCTAACTCTTTCATGTGAAATGATTTTTAGCTTGTCTGCTCTTGCTTCCTTTTATTGAAAATGAGATTCCTGCACTGGCTAACAACATGGCTTGCCTTTTAGAGAGGGAAAAGGACTGTTTAGTACTCTTAGGCTACCCAAATCATTGCAGGACTTAAATTAATTATAAACTCTTCGAGGCTGCCATATTGTGTTTTCTTTGTACTGTGGTATATGCATCAACAATGTGACCAGAATGAATGAGGAATGCATGTTTTATATCTTGTCAAAGTTGTACTGAAAGGCAAAAGGCAGTTTCATTAGCCCCATTGTAAAGGTGCTGTCATTTTCATGCTCTTCCTTATTTTATAAAAAACATAGGCCTGAAAGAAATTCAGTGGTTGCATAAGGGTAATGCAATGGGATACGTACTCTAAGCAGTATTTATAAATGCTGTCTTTACAAATGGCTGTATTTACAAAGGCCATTCTGTTGTGCTCTTGTCTTGTCTCAGGTTATAGGTAATGTCTCACCTGAACATCTCTGTTTAGATTGTGGAAATTGCCAAAATGCCTTATAGTGAGTTCCGTAAATTTCTCTTCAACCACTCCTAACAGACAGACAGAAGAACAGACAGACAGAATAATGTCAAGTAATCAAGTGAGGTTTTTAAGCTATTGTTAATATGAAACTTGGGAAAACTACCCATTTTCTGTACTCATCCAGAAATAGCTGGGCAGCTATACTGATGCACTGTGCCTTTATGACCAATAAAAACAAGTAGGAATTTAGATTTCTAGGTCCAGGAGTGTGAGACATTAAAGACCTGCTGTAATCACTTAACACCTGAGAGATTGAATACCCTGAGATTTCTTTTACAAAGCAATTTCTGTGCTGTATCTGAACAGATGTGCCATCACTTGACCATGTAAGCACATCTGCATCTCACCCCCTGAGTTGCCCCTGAAGGGAGAGGGGCTAGCCACATATAGGACAGATTACTGAGTCTGGCACAGACACCATAGCTGCCTCCTAAGGCAAAAATAGGAGAGAGAGGATCATGACATAATTTTTCCTTGGGTGATTTTTCCTGGATGAACTATGTATTCTTCCCCCCAGTCTCAGCAGTACAATACACTATGATACAATGTACAACAGCATGCAAAGAACTGGCAAAGAAGCTGGGCTCTCAGTTCAGGTATGTGAATGCCACTCCCTGGGTTTGGGAATACCAAGCTGCTGGGCTGTAACCAGGTACTTCTACTGTACTATTACTTTACTCTGTTATTTACTGTAGTTACATTCTAACTTTATTCCACCAGCCACTGGGAAAAGTATTAATAATAAATGCTGGAGACCACGTGTAGAGAGTGGAGGCTCTAGAGAAGAAGTAAGACTCCAGGTTGAATCAAATTCACTTCCCCACTCTGAAAAATCCTGGCTGGAGCTCTTGCTCCAGCAATGAGAACGTTTGCTCATCCTGAAAAAAAACCAGTTAGGTGCACGAGTATCTCCCATGCAACAGGCTCATGAGGCCTGTGAGACATACCAATCACCCTGTTCAGTATCTCCATGGCTGGCTCCTCCAGTTCTATGATTTGCTCCTTTATAACATCCTCAAAAGTCTTGTAATTGGTAAAACCTGGGAACTCTCTTCCACGATACTGTTCTTCATATTTCCATGCTTTACCGGGTACAGTTTTGTTAACTGCAATATTAAAATAACATTGCTTTACAACTAATCACTCAATTTATGAATTTCAGATTTACAAAGGTGGTCTATTTTTCCTCTTTGAAATGCTCTTGAGAAGAGCAACTACTGAGATGATCTTTCAAGCAAAACCATTACTACAGAACTGTGCTAACACATTATTGCTCAGTTAATGACATAATGGAGCAACCACCTACATGACAGAAAGCAACCCAGAAATCATGATGGGGCTCAAAAATACTGGTTCTTGTTGGAATTGCTACTCTCATGGAACAAAACAATACCCCAAACTCCCTAAGCAGTCTTATTCCAGGGAATCTATTGTTGACTATTTTTATTTAAGATATCACAGTCAATATTTCTTTGTTAACATTATATGAATTTGCCATCTTAAATGGGGTAAATCTCTTTGTTCTTTACATATTCAGGCAATGAAAGGTCTCTGAGTGTTTCAAAAGGTTTCAATATGGCCCTGTTTGGGGGTTAAATTTGTAACTCATATGCAGATGTGGAAGTAGAAGTGAAGCGCTTTCAGTTCTAACATTCAGATACACAAATCCATAGATAGATAATTAAAACCCCCAGAAGTAGATGCAGAGAATCTGTTTCAGAGTCTGAAAACCAACCTGTACAGTTAAGGTAGTACAAAGTTGTAACATGGCCACAAGAACATCTACCAGCTTTGCAACAGAAAGTTCAAGGTTTCAAATATCAAAAGTGTCTACTATTCTTAGTACTTTCATTCATCATAAGAAAGCTCGAGTTAAACAGTGTCATCTGACATGCGATGATGTACCTTCAGAAATCCTAGAGGTGACTGATAATAGTGCTTTTTGTTGAGGAGGAGCTCACTAAAGCTACCTCTAGTTTTCAAGCTAGGTAAGCAAACTTACTCTGCTGCACATGTAAATACTTTATCTGAGAATATATACACATGAGTTTTGGTTAGCATATTGTCAGCAAGACCTATGCTGTTGTAAGAGCTGCTGTGTGTTGTTACCTGATCTTATTGCGAAGTTAGATGTATTAGTTTAACCAATGGGGATAACCTGAAAGAGCCCAGAGGGTTCCCCACTGTGGTTCAGCTGCCTTGGAATGCCTTGGAATGCAACTCAGTTGTTCTTGTCCTCTGAAGAAGCTGCATCCTTCTGCTAGTGCTTTCTGCTGTTTTTATGTCTATTTCATCATGCCTTCATTATCTTACTCTTTTATTCCTCTCCATAAAATCATGTTGATTGTCTTGATATTTCATGGATGTGACATAAGAGATGTTAACATACACTAATGTCTGTCTGTCTTCATATGTATGCATATATATATATATATGTTTGTCTTTGGCTGATGTCATTCTTCCAGCCTATTTGTACCTATCACTTTAGAGTGACTAGTAATGCTGACATAGATGTGCATAGAATTTGCTTTGATAGCTGCTGCTTCTCTGATAGCTGATGCTATTTCATCTCTAAGAGCAAGTGATGGGGTCTCTGAAAGATGTGAAGGAGATGCAGGAAAAGATGTTGAGTGTATGGCAGAGTTCAGCTTGCATGCAACACCCTATGCCTCACTTTAGATCTGAGTTCTGTTAACAATTAGCAAAGTGGGAGATGCAAAGGAAGGTGTGCTCTTTACAAGGTGATTTTAGACTCAGAGTTGCTTTCTCCACACCTTAAACCAGAGCTAAAGGAGAACAAAAAAGACCAAAATTGCAAAATGTTCCTAACAATAGTAATAATAAAAATGGAATTATAGCAGATTCATCATGTAGTTTAAAATAATAATAATGATGATGATGATATGTTTGTTTTATTGCTGTTATTTAGAAGAATGGTTCAGAGACTCACCAACCAATTTTGTGCCAGGGCCCATAGGCTTGATTTTACTGCTTTGCTGGGAGAAGAGAGACATTCACTGATCTCTCCATAATGACAGCATTCAACACAAGCTTCATCTTTTTCCTCAAGGACTAAAACATAACTTGCCTAACACTACAGCAGATGCATGCTCCCAGTTTCTTGTTTTTACTTTCTTGGAGAAACCCATTTATGATGCTGTGTCTTGATCTAAAAGCAAAGGAATGGAATCTCAGGTCAGCTGCAAACAATGGTTTTCTATGCTTACCCTTTGCAGCGCACTCTAGGAGAACCGTTTCCCATGTTTGGAACTCTTTGCGGATTTTTGTAAACAGCCTGCTTTCATTTCCGACCAACTGTTCCTCTCCATGCATTGTCTGAGAGACATCTTCATTAAAGAGTTTGATCAACTGTAGTGAATTAAAGAACAAGCAAGAATGTAGTAAAGTTTAATTTCTTCAGACTCACTTGCATCTGTAAAGCAAATCTGCAATCTTTTGGTGTTAAAGCAGGAACATGATTCATTGAAAACATCCCTTCCTTACATCGTTTATGCTTGTACCTCCTCTTGTTTTGTTTGTTTTTTTGTTTGGCTGTCCCCAAACCAGCACAGCTGGAGGAGAACAGCCCCTGCTGGCCTCCCGAAGGCTGTCTGTGAGGGATTAGTTCCCCAAGATAAGATAATTAGATGGACTAGTAAGCCATATTTTGATATCAAGAATGCATTTGATTTTATGAGTGCTGTAAACAATATAAACCCTTCAAAATGCTGGGCAGGCAGGAATGTAATTTTTCCATCCCAGGGATGCTTGAGTTTGACCTTTCAACTGAGTTGTTGTTCAGTTCTCATCACATAATCTCATGAAAAATATTGCTAGGAGGGACCATGGGCTCCTGTGGTCCATTATTTTTGCAGCTATGGTGTATTCCTGCCAGAGGTTTGTCTATGTTGCTCTTGAAACACTTTGATGACAGATACCACAAGCTTCCTGGTGCTCCATTCCGATGGTTTCCTAACTTTAAGTGGTTTCTTTTTCTTCCACATTTACCTCTTCATTCTGCTCTGTAACAAAATCAATACTGATACTCACATTGGTGAGGACTGTCAGCTTCTCAGACTCTGTTGTGGGTGGGACTCCCCCGTACTTTTGTAGATCCTGTAATGTTTTTCGGAGTGCCTCATGAATTTGGTTCTCCAGTGTTGGCAAAGTGTTCTGGTGGGTAGACAGTGAAGAAGGGTATTTAGGTAGCTTGAACATGTCTGGTTTTGGAAGGAAAATAAAATCACTCTAAGAATGACCTATACCTGCACAAGATCTTTGCTGCTTTCTGAAGTCTGAGAGCTTGCTGTCCTTGCATCCCACATATGACAGTGGGATACCATGGAAATGCAAATGTGGCCTTCATTGAGAGAAGGCAGGGGGCTAAGACCTCCCTGAGATGTCAAGCTGGACCTCGCTGTGAGGTGGGCAGAGTAGCTACAGTCCCTAGGCAACCTAGCAATAGTCCCTAGCAACATTTCATCTATAGTGAGCCAAAAACTATGTTCTCACAGGTTGTGCCAGGGAGGTGGTGAATGCACTGACCCCTCCATTCCTGATAAATACCTGATTGAACACAGCTATTTAGTTGCATCAGGATATGTAAATGCTTATTTTTTCTCCTTCAGTATTGAATTTAGATGTTCCCTGTATTTTAGCATTTTCCCTTAATGGAATAAGATATATTACTTACAGATACGTGTCTATAAAATTAAGACTCCAATATATTTACATTAGTATAATGATATAATAAAACAATTACATCTTACTTGAATTTTTTAAAGACATTTTCAGTTAAATAGAAATTATTGTGTTTTAGTAAGCTTATAGCAGTAACTTGTCACCCAGTCAATCAACACTTGCGAACAAAAAGAAGTAACATGGCTGTCGTTGAAAAGGCAGGAGTTATGAGTCACAAATGAAATTATTTGCCTATTGTTAATTTTCAGTTTAACAGAACACAGGTTTTTTCACCTTTAATTCTAGTGCAATTTGTCCTCAGATTGTCAGACTGAAGGATAATTAAGTGCTCTCTATGCATAAAGATGCAATCCAATTGCAATCTATTGCAACCCAAGGTTAAAGGGCTGAACTTGTTTCTAGATTGTAACTAACACAAACAGTTTAGTATAGCACTTCTGTTACTTACAATAATATGTCCCACAAGTTCATTTGTGAGCTTTTCTGCCAGATAAGGGATTGTAGCTCTTTTTTCTTCCAGCAGAAAGCTGCAAAAAAGAGGAAAAGGCATTTTTGGGTAGACTGCATGAGCAGGGCAAGGAGGTAGCATTGGTGCTTTGCTCTGTTTTCACAAGTTGTACACAATTTGAGTAAATACACAAATTGAGTAAAAGAAGGGCTGCGTGGGCAGTGCAAGTGCAGATGCAGCAGTAGCCCAGGACTCTGGGCATTTTATGCAAGAGTTGTTTGGTAGCTACTGCTACTGGCTAAGCAAATGCAAAGAGAAGAACCTGAAAATAGCAAATTGTAACAGCAGATTAATGTGCTGCTGTGTCATTTCTGCATGTGTGAAGTACACTGATTCCAAACCCTTTTCACCTACCATTCTCTATATTGTGATTGATTTGCTACTGAGTCATCTTCTGGGGAAATCTGTGACCTTAGCACAGGCAGTATTCTTTCTCATGCTGAGTTTAAACATGTTTCCCAGTGCATAGAAATACTTCAGTGCTTGACTTGAAGTGCTCAAGCACTTAAGATGCTTAAATTAGATTTTTTGAGACTATTCTGAACTTTTGAAGACCATTGCACTTCTCCTAGGGTTAAGGGGAGATATATGTATCAAACTTGCATCCAAAATGCATTTTAAAGTTTATTTGACGTGTAAAATTCTTCTGGCTCCCTGGAATGTAACACTGCATGGTCAGTGAGAAATAGTGGGTAACATTAATACCTGTTTCTAACCCTAATTTAAATCTCAGCAAGTCAATATGAAGCTTTGAAGTGACTTTAATATGTTTTCAATTAGGTCCTTGCTGTGAGAAGTACCTGAAATGTTTGTGAGTCTGGAAGAATTTTCTCTCCTGCTGGATCGCAGTGGCCAAGGACAGTTTGTTGTGGATGTCCTGCTGCCCACGACACTTCACAATCATGTAACCTTTTTTGAGGGGGATGACCTTGTTTTGCATTATCTTAATGACAGACTCTTCAGTTCCTCTATCCACCAGGTCAGGTTTTGTGAGGATCCCTGGGAAATTACCCAAAGAGAAAGTGCAGAGGTTAGAGGTGGGAGAGGTGTAGCAGGACACCCAGAGCAGGAATACTCTGTATCATATTTGGTAAAGCAACTTCTCTTCATTTGTTTGTTTGGTTTTTTGTCTCCTCTAGAGAGCTCTGAGCTCTTGGGGTTTGTACTGTAAAACTTGCTCCGCAGTTGGCCTCCCACCCTCTTTTTGTCTAGCAAATCCTTTTTTTAACAGGCAGCAGCAAATCTTTCCCACAATTACAACATGTATGCCAGCAAGACTCAAAATTGAGGGATTCTTTGAGCTACTGGATCATCTCAAGTTCTGTAAATAGTTCATTTAGGCTGTTTTCTTTTTTCCTTCTTCTAGTAGCTAACTCTACAGATCTAGCAAGGAATACAGAACATCGGACCTTCATGGAAAGAAGATTCACATTTCTCTTCAACTTGTAGATTAAAAGTTGTCTCACCTAGTGTCCTTTCTCCACTGGGATCCACCTCTTGAGCCATTTTCAATGCTTCTGTTGTTGCAATATCCACATTACATGGCACCACTACCAAATTGAGTGTTTCTTTGAAGCAAATAATTTTTTTAAGTAGTATTTTGATCTGCAATACAATACAGCATTAACAAAATTCGGTGAAATTAAATGCTTCCATGTAAGATGTGACTGTTTCTAGCAATATGAGCCACTGTCTAATGGCATTAAATGTCACATTTACAGAGGATAGTATGATATGCTAAAGGATAGCATGGAAATGGGTTAGCAGTAAAATGCAGCCTCTTTTTCTATGTCAAGATTAATCCAAACATCTAGCATGTTTGGATGTTATACCTGTCCTGAGAACTATGTGCAGTTTAACCTCTTATGCATATAATCTGTCATGGAAATATTGAAGATATTTTGCAAATAATCACATGTGAGAAAAACAAGTTCTGATACCGATGTACATAATTACAGAAAGAAAGCAAGATAGATCATGTTGATAAATCTCAAATTTGTATTTCTGAAAGGAGAGAAAATGTCTTTGTCTTATATTTCAGTGGAGTATTTGTGGGGGAAAAAAACAACCCAAAAGCTCAAACCAAAACCAACCAACCAACCAAAAAACCCAAGTCACACAAGTAATCTATTTGGTGTTGCTTCTATGTTTCAATGCCAAGCTAAAAGAGTCTGTCATAGTTTGTATTGTATTACAAAAGGTTTACACACCTCTATTGTGCTTATACTAAAGTAAGTTTATTCTTTTTTCCTCCTGAGTTTTGGTAAAGGTGCCTCTCTTTTCTACTTCACATCCATCCTAATTTCTAACAATGTTATAGCTTCTGTCTATGAGACATGCAGGCTGAAAATGTGTGGAATATGTCATACCTGCTGCTTTCTTCTGAATACTATAGAAAGATGACTATCTAAGAGTGAAACGAAATTACTCTTCTCCAAGGGAATTAAGCTCAGATAATCCAATCTTGTCTCAGTTTTGTTGATATGTCTAGTTCAGTTTGGGCTACTCTTATTCCAAGTTCCAATTTAAAGGTATTCTAGGAGAAACAGTACACCTAGCTCCTGCACATCATCCTTACAGATGGCCTTGTGCAACTAGAGTTTTATCTGCATTCCCCAGCATTTCTTCTAAAAGCAGCCAGAGGAAGAGCAGAGATCCCCTCCAATTCAGTGCATATTCTGTTTACTTGAAAAAGGGTCTGCTGGGACCCCTTAAGGGGTGAGAAAAACCAGGGTGGGTCTGATTCTGATGAGCTCCATAAGTAAGGGATGACAGAGGAAAAAACCTGTAAGAGGGCCAATTTGCTGCCTTGTTCCAGGAGAGCTTACAAGAGCTCAGATCTATTCACCTTTGCCAAATGCACCCAAAAAGCTGCTAAGAGACAACTCATATTGGGATGTATCTATCTTCCAGACTGCAGTCCAGCCAAGGGACAGAGGGGCAACACTGTGAGCAGGATCCATATGGGTGGCTTATTCCATGCTCCCATGGGTGGGCTGTATCAGGGCCCCTGATGTGGCTCCTTCACAACTAGTGTGGGCAACTCTCTCTGGCATGACAGGGCAGACAGAAGATCCTGGGCCTCACTGTTCCTGTGAGCCATTCCTTGCCTGAAAAATAGGCCTGTTTGTCAGTGTAGCTTTATTGCTGGCTCAGAAGCCCAGCATAGTAACTTCAGCATCCTACAGCAAAGGCTTGTATATGAGGTAGGTTACAGAAGTGACCCTGTGAATATATTGGTGTATGAGGAGACTGAGTTTTACCTGTTCCCCGATGTCTTTTGGCTGGTCCCCCACAGCCACTCTGGCAATTCCAGGGAGATCAATTAATGTCAGATCTGGTACATCTGGTGACCAAATTTCTAGGGAAACTAGCTCTCCACTAATGGCACCTTTAGTACCAGCCACAACATCCTGGGCTGAAGAAGAAAAGAGTGAGGCAATGAATATAAGCTTCAAATAATTCATGAGAGTGAAATTGGGCACAATGACATTGAAAAATATCTGCTACCAACTAAAGTACTTTTAGGCTTGGCTTTTTTAGGCATGGCATCCAGCCATGCACATAAATCCATTAATGTAAAAGTATAAAGAAATTATTATGCAATTTGTGTATACATGGAGTCCTTTTGCAATGTGAACTTTAATATTTTACAAAGCATATACTTACGAACTTTCATATATGCAAAGTACATGTAGGTAAACCACGAATGTTTCCTTACACAGCATAAAATACCATAAAATCAAAGCTGTGACACAAAAAGTGCAGTGATTGAGGCTGTAGTCACACTAGCTGGCAGAAGCTCTTTATGCTTTCTAGTCTGCCTTCTTGCAATTTTCTCCAAAATCATAAGATTTACAGCCACAAACACCTCAAACATTCTCTGAGTGAACTGATTACAGGAACCAGTTAGGGCTTTGTATTTGATTGATAACCTTTCCAAACCAGGCAGACAGCATCCAGCTGAGGACACAGCCTGTCCTTTTATTGGACATCATGGGTCATCCTCACTATTGATCTAATAAGTGGTACAACTTTCATAAGAGAGTTATGTTATGCTCCCCCACCATCTTCTGCTCTAGTTCCAGGTGTTATGGTTGGCTACAATCACTGTGTTGATGTGCAAGCACTACAGTCTGGGTACTGCTTCTTAGCCTAAGATGAGAAAGGATTCAGAGGAGATTGAGAAAGGCGAATCAGAGGGGAATACATTACAGCTCACCTTGTCTTATTGCATTATCCACCTCAGAGGCATTGTGGAGCTCTATGTTAAAGTTGCGATAACTAATTTTCCCTTTCCATTCCTGGGTGGCAGGTATTCTTTTCAGTTTAAGTTCCAAGGGACATCGAGTAACAATACCTGCAGCAGTTCCAAAGACAGAGGTAACTCTCTCAGCAGCTGTTATGCATGATACACAGCTATGGACTGCATGGCATACATAGGGTTGCCTAATACTTTGCACAGAGACACAGAAATGTTTCAGGAAACTTAGACAAAGGGCTGTTGTCTGACTTGTTGTTCAGAGTAAGACTGTCATTGGCACTAATGAGGTCAGTCATGGCTCTGTCCAGCCATAGTTTGTCTTGCAAACCTCCAGGGATGGAGATTCGCATTTCTTTGGGTGACTTGATTCAGTGCTGCACAGATATCCTATGAGAACTTTTTCTCAAGTCCAGCTTGAAAGACTTGATGGCACTGTCAACTCACATAGACCTTGCAGACCTTGCAGACCTCATGTTTGTGTATGTACACACACAGAGAACTGGAAGGTGAATCTTCTTGAGCAGCAAAGTCTTCCAACAATCTTCTCTGACTTATATAACATTGAAGGCACATATTTGTTAAAAGAGATCATTGTACATTTTTTTTCCATACAAAAAAAGAATAGGTATCTGTAAGAAAATCTTGTTTGAAAAGACCCACAAACCAACTTCAAAAGCGAATTTCAAAACTAGTTCTCTATGTGAAACCAATACTCTGCTGCGCTGTTCTCTGCTGGGAAATGTACAGAATCAGCTGATGCTACCTTTCAATCTGGCCACATTTTGGGACAAGTACATTACACTATATTTTCTCACTCCTGGTCTCTTGACCACCCAGGAAGTGTGCCTTGTCAAAGTTACCATGCGCTGCTTGACCTGCACATCCATTTCTACTACTGGAGACCAGAGCTGAGAAGGCCCCTGGGATCTCACAATTTGCACACAGTCTCTGCTATGGAGTTATCCAATTGTAGAAAATAAAATAATAAAAAAATCCCTTCTACAAAGTGAAATTCAGGTGAGTTCTGAGAAAGTGAATCCTTACCATTGCCTCTAGGAAGAGCAATACCAGACAGGGCTTCTAGGACAGAGCTTTTCCCAGAGCTCTGGTCTCCAATCACTGCAATTGCAGGCAAAGCTATGTCTTTTCCTATTCCGAGAGCTCTTAGGCTATCGATGAGATTAATACAGGGTCGGATTTTTTCTTCATATTGGTTATACAAGGTATGTTCTTCTGCCTGTTAGAGTTAAACTTACAATTAATTTTGAATTATTTTAAAAGAGGTTGTTTCCACACAAAACCACCCCACTTTTAGGCAACTTTTCCAGCTCATCATCCCCAAGTGAACCTTATGTACTGGTGTCAAGCTGTACTTCATATCACTATGCATTCTTTCACCTCCATGTTATACACAGGTGTCTGTAAATAGGACAAAATCAGTTGAGGTTGGCTCAATGATTATCTTTAGTTAAAATACCAAGCTTAGTAAGCTGTTGTGAGAAGGTAAAGAGTAAAGGGAGATTCATTACTAAATGTGCTCTGTTAATTTACTGTTGTGGTTTTTTTAATAAAAAAGAACTACCATCTTCTTCCACTTGTACCAGATTATGTGGATGCAACTGAAATCTAATCCCAGTAGTAATAGAATTTAGTACACAATAGCTTATTAAATCTTTGTTTTGAAGTCTGATGGTTTAATTTTTTCACAGACACCAAAAATGTTCTGATCTAGCATCCTTAACAGGTGGCTAAAATCTTTTAGTTCACCATGGCTCTTCTTTCTTTGCCTCATTTTAGGCTAGGATAAAGGATGTATGATTTGTTTTAAATGAAAGATTATTGTAATTTTTTTTTATACATATGCCAGGTATTAACAAAGGCTCTTCATTTTCATAAAAACCAACCAAATCATTTCCAGCCCTTTACAAAATTGGTCCACCTGCTCTTAAATAATGGTCAGCTAAAGTTAGTTCAACTTGGTTTCTTCTCCCTATTCCTGTCTTCATGTTCTGGTCTGGCTGCTGCATTTAAAAGTGTAATTCTGATAACACCAGTATCTTACAAACCCTAATGGGTCAGGCACATTCTATATTTCTCGCAAAGAAAACCAGGAGTTTCCCACCTTTGCCTTTGCCTAAGAAAGCCACCTCTGAAAATATGTCTAACAATCTTATATATTGAAACAGAGCAGCTTTTTTCTTTCAAGATAAGAAAAATATCTCACATTACTTGCAACAGGTATTTTAAAACCTTATTGGTAAGGTTCTTCATTATGATATTTACTAGCTGGTGAATCCTAAACATTTTCAAGGAACTTCATTAACTATGACACAGATTGAAAACCAATCAGTCTCAAATATTCAACACAGATAATGATCAATCTTTCTTCATATTTCTATTGAAGGTAGAGGAGCCTCAAGTAAAAAAAATATCTCCTAAAGGATTTCTATTCAACATTTACTAATTGTTACCAATGAAGCAAACTATGTTGTACATTAAATTGGCTGCCAGGCTGCTGCCATCCTATTTTTTACGCTACCATTTTGTATGCTTGCAGATTAATTGGAGGTACTTATCTTCCTAGTTACACTAAGGACTGCTTGGCCCTCATCCCAAAAGTACTCCTCTGCTTAGGCCTAACAAGATCAGATTGCCCAAAGAGAAGACAAAATTCATTTTGGAGTACAAAGTGAAACAAAAGAATAACAATGGGAAGCATCGGTGCCACCTTCTGGTGTCTGCCTTACTTTGTCTTCTCCATAGTATTGTTTCTTCAACTCCTTTTGGTCATAGTTAGGCTTTTTCTCCATCACGTTATCCATCATCACATCTTCGTCTTCTAAGTCTGGTGGAAGAGGTACTGCAAAAGCTTTGAAAGACGGTTGTAAGGAATGCAATGCAAAACCATCATTCCATCAAAAGGTTGGTTGAATACTACACTCTTACTATCCATGGCCTGCTGATTGTTTGGCTTACCTGATAGACTGTTCATCGGTGCTTTACTAGTCATTGCTGTTTGGTCCAATCACTCCTTTATATAGTTCCTGAAATCAAACGTAGGGCACAGAATGACTCAAGCTCGTAACAGTTATCATAGCAGAGAAAATGAAACACCACTTTTATTTACTGATTCAAACCCCCAGTAGATATCAACTGCCATAGCTCTTTTCAAATCACTAAAATTGCTCTCCAGAGGATAGACTTGAAACACTTCTCCTTACTTCTTTCATGCTTTCTTTATGGTTTCAAAAAAAGAATTTGTCAAAAAGTAAAAAAGAATATTAAAAAACCCAAACAACAACAAAATTGCACTAATTTTTGCAAAAAAGCAGTTTTTCTCAATGCAATATTTTGCTGAAAGATGTTTTTAGGACCTCAGTCAGTATAGCAGCTGCTGGGCATGGCTGGAGAGAGTGCGCAAATGCTTAACTTCAGTCACCTGGGGTGAGGAGTATAGGGCTGTGTCACTGCACAAAGAGGGTTGTACATGGGTGGGCCAACAGCAGTGCGAGTAGGACACATCAAGCCATAGTCTGTTGTGAGGCCAACTCACCTTTCCTGCAGTAGAAACACTTCTCAGAGGCAAGTGTTATACCTATTTTAGAAGTTCAGTGTCTTAGTCCCCCTCCTCTATAAATTAAAACCCTCTCCAAAAAGCAAACTTTGCTTGACATAATGTTAGAGAAGGGACAACTAGGAGACTCTTTTTCCTTCTTTTTCAGCTTCCCTTTTTATTAAAGTATTTTCTATGGGTGACTGAAGAAACCAGAGGCCTTTGATGTGACATTTGCAGGGGAAGTGGTTTCCAGTGAGAATGATTTAAAGAGAAAAATACAGAATTCTGTTTTCAAAGATAGATTTGTTTAACCTTTCCATGCCAAAACTAATATCTGTTTAACCCAAATACTTGGGAAAATGAATTTGGAGAAACACATTTTTGCTTGAAAAGACTTCCTGTTTTTTAAATTTTTTTGGTTGGATTAGGTTTACAGGTTTTCTAATTTGAGCAGGTGTCAAAACAGGATGATCAGACCCAAGTTAAACTTTCAATGCGTAAAACAAGTTTAGAAAAAAGAAAAGATTAATTCCACATTTGCTATTTGGTCTTTCGTTTAAATAAAACAATGTTTTTTAGTAGATATTCCTGTTCCCTTTAAAACAAACAAACAAACCAACCCAACAAAACACCCCAACCCCCCAAAAACCAGCCTATGGGAAAACTTCTCATGTTTGGCCAGCAATAGAAGATAACTGAACTACTTTCATTTCTTTGTAGTTACTTATTTTACAGTTCCTTCATCTTTCTCCACACTTCCCCTTTCTTTAATATTTCAGTATGAACCTTTACTATTAATGAATTCAAAGATTCTTCTTTTGCGAATGAGGTCTCAGTGCTTTATCTGCAACAAACATACATTCCACATTCACTGGCCACCAAACTCTTTAGTGATTTGCTATTGCTACAGGAAATTATTTACTGGTAATAATGTTTCTAATGGTATTCCCTTTTATTGCCTTTCCCATTCCCCATTCCCTACCTTTGTTAAAATTTGATGGAGCAAACACTTCCTATAAATTTTTAATTTAATGTAAATATATTCTGAGAACAATTTTCTATCGTTTTTACATTATTATTTATGTTCATTGGGCTGAGTATTTAGAGTACTGATTTTAGCATACGGCCTTCTAAACATGGATGTGTTTCCTTGAGAAAGAGGTTAGCTGTAGATATCCTTGTAATGAATAGGATGAAACGCAAAAATGATATAGTAAGGCCACCAAGAAAAACAAAAATAGAAAGACCTTCCAAGATAAACTTGTAACATCTGGGAAACTGAGATTTAAGGAGTCTGACAAAGGAAGTGCCAGCTTTGAAATGTTTTAGTGCAAGAGCTGTATCTTAACCATGTATCTGGGTTTTTAGCTAAGTCTACAGTACAGACCACAGCATGCACACACAGATACACAGGCTAACAAAGATACCTACAGTAAGCAATGCATTATCTACAGTAATCAGCAAGCATGGGACTACACATCTGTTCTTTGTCTGGACCTGAAAAAGGCTAGGTAGGTTGGCGTAATCCCTCACTGTGCCATACAGACATACTGATTTCTTTTTGTGCTGTGCCTTGACAGCATCAGATGAAAAAGAGATAGAAGGAGAGGAAAAAAAGAGCTTCCATTTTTCAAGCACCTTTCTGAAACTGGCCAGAATATATACATGAAACATGACACCTGGATGACGTGCCGATACTAAATGTCTGATAACACTCCTCTTTCCCATAGCTGCTGCTCCCTCCATTATCAGGACAGTATTGGTTTCCTTGAACCTTACCTTTAGAGGTTTGTCTGCCTGTGTGTCAGAAATTTCTCCTGACACAACACAAACCACTGAACTATGCAACCACATCAGCATGAAGCATGAACTTGCTGATGGTCCTGAAGACAAGTTGCCTCATTCTTCTCCAACAACACCAGCTTTGCATCTTGAGGGGTAATAACAAAACTAGCTATCAAACCCAAAGTGCGAAGCTGCGCACTGAAACGACACAGTTCTTGCATTTACACATTCTTTGTCCAGCTAGAGGAGCACATGGACTTCTGCCTGACGTATCCTGTAACTTCAGGATATTTGTGTAAACTACATGTTCTCTGAGTTGTACATGTATTAATTCTAGCTGTCTTCTCAGAAAAAGAATGAAGCAATTCAGAGCTTATGATGCTGCATATGAATACTGCCAGCTAGACCATGTTGCTGAACACTGCCCCCACACAGTAGATACTTTAAACAATGTGCTCTAATTTAAATGCTGTCTCTCAGTGTTCACCCTTTAAAGAGGAAATAATATCAATGTCTTTTTCCCCACCCCAAGAAACAACAAATCCTACTTCTGGCAATCTTATTTAACCACACTAACTTTAGAATCTTATGCAGCATTCTCATATTCAACTATTGAAAGGCATGAAGATAACAGTCAAAACCGGCATGACTATTTTCAGAAGAAGGAAAAGAGAAACTTCTACCTGTGTATTGTCCTGTAGCAAGGATAAGCAGTAACTTAGTTTCAACTTCTGGTGCTTTTTTATTTACAGGCTCCACCTACACACTGTGATGATAATCAGGAGAAATGAAACCAATTGCAACATGAAAACAGGTTCACTTCATGGAAATAAAAGTGCCATGTGTTGGTTTTTTATTTCCTTATACACCAGCTGACTTTCCTCCTGTTGTTTAGTGGATGACAGAAACGACACTCCTCATGACACAGCTGGCTGCCTCCTTGCTTGGGTGTACTGCATGGAAGGGTGACAGGGGCAAATGGTGGACGTACTTGGAAATATTGACCATGAGAATCAACTCCTCTTTCCTCCCCCAAAAAGTAATCTCACCGAGTCAGCTCTCTTGTATGTGGGGTGAAACCAAACAGGTTGAGCAGAGACCAGGCAAGCTGCTGAGCCCTGCTCCCATGAGTGCTGCTGACTGGGGATGCTGACACTGCACCATCTGAACGATCCTTTCGGGCATGCAAAAAGCAAGTGGGTGAGGGTCCCCTCCACAGGAGAAGAATTTTTTCCACCCCACGGCAAGACTTTTTAGCCTTGCCAGAGTGGCAAGCTGTGCCACTGCTCACCTCGACTGCACCTTTGCTGTCAGAGGCTACAGGGTACAACTGAGGTTGTTAAACATTGTCAAAGTGACACACAGTGTGATTTATCAGCATTATGCGTACTTCAGGGCAGTCAAGGTCTTGAGCTTTCTTAAGTCCTTGCACTGCTTTTTTTGACGTTACTGGGTCAGAATGCTTCCTCACCTGCTCTCTTTGCTCTTCTGCCCTCATTTTTTTATGTTCTTGTGGACTCAAAGCTGTTACGCAAAATCAGCTTGCTTTGTCCTGGCAGGGGCTTTGCAACTCCGATGCAGGATTAGCTCTTATTTCTCACTCTCTCTGGTGTTGACTGATACCTCTATCAGCTGCTTCAGTTTCTGTCAGTTTTGGTTGGTTTCAAACAGACTTACTCTCAATTGTGGGTCTTACCAAACCGCAATCACAGTGGTCACTTAAGACAGCCCTTCTTTCTACTTCCTTGTCTAGCAGTGACTCAGAGGGCTTATTTCTGAGCTCTGGTTGTGGGTGCATGGCAGGGAGTGACAAAGATCCAGTGCTGCATGGGCACCAACATGGCCCAGCATGGGCTACTGCGGGGGACTACATCTTCAAGCTCTCTGGCTTCCTCTACCATCCCTTTTTTGGCTTTCTCCACCATCTGTCTTTTTGCATTCAAGCATAAAGGAGACTTATCTGAGTGGAAATGGGCTTCTAAGTCACACTACTGATCAGCTTATTGACTTTCAGCAGGTCCTTTGTTATGTGATTGTTTTGGTTACATGGTTTTCTTTAATCATGGAACTACCCCTTCAAAAACAGCCCCCACCTAAGTTGATAAATAGAAGTCCTACAGACACACCAGAACAAACGCAAAAGCCAGCAGTAAAGAAACAAACCCTATAAACAACTATTTTGAACAAGAGCATCACTCCCAAAAAAACCCAAACCATACAACAAACATCCTGCCAAAATAAATAACCCCCAAATAGAAGCTACCAAGAAATAAGGGGAAAGAAGAAAAAATAAGAAAAATATTGAAACTGGTGTAAACCAAAAATGAAAACCAAACCCCTAAACTGCCAAAAAATTGCTCAACTTGGGAAGTTAACTACAAATTGGCAAGGGAAGGGTGCTCATTTCAAGTCTCTTGCACCATCTCTTGAGCTCCAGCCACACAGAAGCAGGGTGAAGCAGGTAGTAAATGGCATTTTTATATGAAAAAGAGAAGTTGACTGGGGCGTTGTTCCAGTGTATGACACATCAAATAGGAAAGTCAGCACTTTCACCCCGTAAACCTGCCCAATAGCTCCTGTAAAACTGCACAACTGTAGTTCTGCTCCTCCAAAAGCATAGTTTTGGTAGTCGCAGCTGTGTTGGCTGCACACCCAGGGCAAGAGCAGCTTTTGCATAGCACAGATTTGTGCTGTCAAGGGAGAAGGGTATAGGGGTTTGGTGCACCCCTATTCTGAGCAGTGTGAGCCTAGAGCAGAAAACTCCGTCAGTCCCCACAGAGTGGCTTGAGCAATGAGCAGATGATGTACATTAAAAGTCTTTGGAACTAATACCAAGCTTGTGGAAACTGATTTGAGGTTACGCAAATTCCTCCAAAGATGTCAGCCACAAGGCAGTGTG
Source organism: Agapornis roseicollis (assembly GCA_002631895.1). Lineage (NCBI taxonomy): Eukaryota > Metazoa > Chordata > Aves > Psittaciformes > Psittacidae > Agapornis > Agapornis roseicollis. Next base: position 99,987 of record NDXB01009573.1, read on the forward strand.
CCTAAGAAATGAAACTGTGTTGTTTGGGTGTTGTCTAGATACATTCTTTCGATTCCCGTCTACATACTGCCTGAAGCAGGAAGCAGAAGAAGGGGAGGAGTGAGCAAGTGACTGCGCAGTGGTGAGTTACGAGCTGGGCTTGAACCACAAGTATTGAACCTTCTTGTTCAAGGGATATTAAAATCTGTTAATAGTCATTCTGATGATGGCCAAGAGATAAACAGATCCTGACATCTAGATGTTTACAAGTGGTCATATTTTTCCCTAAGCTTTTTTTGCTGCTTTCCTAGCTTCTGCCAATGAGAAAGGAATAGAAGAGCGGTATCTGTTACAGGTAGGGCAAATAAAGTCAGTTCCTCACAGCTGTTCAGCACTTTAGTGTTACAATTTGGAGTGGAGGAAAACTGAAGCCTAAAGTACTGCATGTAGTCTGTATGATTACCCATGGACTGCTAAGGTGCAAACAACTTTTCACATGCTTACTCTGCTTCTGTTTCTTTAATCTTGTTACACTAAAAATTACTAAAGAGATCCCAATTTCATGTAAATTAGCACTTTCGGTGGGAAAATAAATGGTAGCAGAGGATCTTGCAGAACAGTCTTGGGGAATTTTGATGGTACTTCTTGCGGCTAATTAAACATTCATTTGTGCTTAAGTATTTATTATATATTATGTATTCGTGCAAAAATATTTCATGAACAACGCATTGAGCAGAGCTCTCCCACTAGAAGTGGAAGGAGCTGTTGTGCAAGGACTACACAAATATGTGTCACAGGCCAACTCCTTACACTTGCACCTATACCCACCATGTGAGTACCCCATGGTCAATCCCTCCGACACCATCTCTTGCTGTCTAAAGATAGCCCCTGAGCACTCCCATTGCACCCCTGCTACAACACAGTGCTGTGGCATTTCTTATCTCATTCCCCCAGTGAAACTTCACTCCCCTATAGGGAGCAGTCCTGTCTCTGGCAGTCCTGCTTCCAGTCAGGGTAACCCTTTCTTGCCCTCCATGCCAGGTCACACTTTGGTCATGAATGACCATTGCTGAACAGTTAGTGTGAATTTCCCCTTCTGTGGCATACCAGCAAAACAGGTGATGAACTAAATTAATGCTGTCTCCTTGCTATGAAATCTCTCTGTAGCTCAAGCTATTTGAGCTTCACTCCAGCAAAACAAACGAAGGTGCAGACCCCAAGCAGTGGTTTTGGAAAGGAGAATGCTTTCACAGCATCTTGGGAATAAACATGGGATCAACTGCTTAAGGAAATTTGCAGGACCAGTTTCATGTCTGAATTGCATCAGATATGGTTTGCAAATGTTAAATACTGCAGAAGCAGATTTTTTGTAAAAAACAATGTGATCCCTGATTGATGCATATATAGTTCACTGAAGTTTTGTGGCTAAATTGTATATATTTGTATCAGTACCTTAATTTATAAACTCTAAATGCAGATTCCTCTGTGAAAAAGCCCTGGGATATTACACATTAGTTTCAGAAGTGTCAGAAAATGACTACATATAAAACTATATAAATGACTACACATAAACAAGGAGTCTCTTATGCTCTGCTGGGCAGTATGAGGAAGCCACTTTTTCCTTAGCTCTCCTACATCCCTAATGGAACTAGAGCCAACTCTGGCAGCTAAGGTATGTGTTGCACCCCTACCAAGGTGCCCTGCAAGAAAAAATGTAGGAAATTATATCACAGAAAACCCTTGAGTTCTCATTTTTAGTATAGTGTTATAAAAGTGTTAAGAGAACAACAGCAAAATGAAACTTCCCTTTTATGTCCATGGGGTTGTTAGCCAAGGGAGGGGAGGAACAACATACACTGCCTATGTGGACATGGGTTTTGTGACAGGGAAGTACACCTGGACCTGAATTTTCTGTTCTCCTGTACAATTTCTCTGAGATGACATGAAACAGGACCCCAGGATCCTATCCGAGAGAAGAGGGATGAAAAAGCCCTCACAGTTTGTTCATACAAGCAGTCAGAGATGGGACTGTCAGTAAAGAAGAAACAATCACTCTAAAGCAGTTGCTGGGTATGTGCAGAGGTGCCCTTCGGCTAGCTTTGTGGCTGAGGAAGTGTGAAGTCCTGGCTAATTTGAGGAACAGGCACTTTAAAAATCACTTGTTTATTTGTGCAGAAGAAACTTGGAGTCTACAGGACTTTTCAGCTGATGAAATCACTGCACATGCCTGACTGAGCTTTTGCAACCCTCTTGTGATGATCAGAGAACAGTATAGCTTGTGTACTTGATATAAAAAGCTAGCTCAAAGAGTAAACAACAACAAACACTCAGGAAGAACTCCTCATTCAGCATAGGTATGACTCCTGCAAGTGGTCCTTTTTTCTTCTGCAACAGGGAGCCTTTCAACATGCTTGAGAAATGAACAGATCAGCCCTAATTTTAGATCAAATGTGCTCAGAGAAGTGGCCCTCAGAGAAAGCCCTGGATTTGGGCCCAGATGGAAACATCTCCTGCTTCTACAGGTCTGAGCCATCACCTCTTTGCACTGTGCATCAAATATGCTGATTGTCTCCTTTATGATACACTGGAGTGTGTCTGAGAGGAAGTGCCAATGGTAATGATGCCCTACTATTACACAATTACAAATGTGGCATTGAGCTATAATAGCTGTTTTGCCAAATAACTCCTCTTTAGCCAACACTGTGGTGGCAGTCCCTGCACATAGGGAGACTAGCCATTGAACACAGTTTTATATTCTCTACCCTTGTTATTACCCTTATCATTATTATGATTGGTGGTAGCAGTAGTGGGTTTGTGTTATACCTTAGTTACTGGACTGTTCTTGTCTCAACCCATGGGAGTTACATTCTCTAGATTCGATTCTCCTCCTCATCCGTCTGGGAGAGGGAGTTGGGGGGGGGAAGGAGGGCTGGGGAAAGGAAGGAGGGACTGAGCAAGTGGCTGCATGGCTCTGAGTTATGGGTGGTCTTAAACCATAACAGTGCTGAATGAGAGAAAAAGACTTGGCCCTACACTGAAACCATTGACAGCTTGAGACACCTCAGAGCAGAAGAGTGCTTGGCTTTGCCAGCAGTTGCGTGGCTGTCAGGTAAAGGTCAATCCTAAAAGTCCTATCTGCAGAGACTGCAGTAAGGGTTCACCATATCAGCTTTCCATCCTAAGTCTCCCGCAGTACCAAAGCATGCAGAGGCAGCACTGTTTTGCACAAGGGTGCTTTTTGCTTCAGCTCCCTAACTTTTTGCTTGCTTTTAAAGCAAATCTTTTGACCATCCCCAGCTACAGCCTCGTGTCAGAGAGGACACTCAGGGCCTCTATACCATATTGTTTCTAGATGAGAGCAACCCAGCAGGTCTGCTCCAGGAGTTCACCTAACACACCTCAGTCACTCTCAGGTGAACAGTCCCTGACAGCAAACAAAATGTTGTTCAAAGCAACCTCCTCCCCTCCCAGGAGCTGCAGTTCATAAAGTCTGGGACCTTGGCAGGGAGTATTTTGCCTCACCTGAAAGAGCCAGACAGTCCTTGAGTGAGCAGGAGGGGAACCAGGGCAGTATCTGTGACCCCAGGAACAAGTAAAACTGAATGGGGTTCTCAGCTGTGCCAGCATGTGAGTAGCTGTGCTCCCCAACCCTGTCTGTCAGACTGAGCTACCAGCTTGAATGACAGGTCTAACTATTATGTACCTGCACATGCACATATATGATAGTAAAAATCACTGTGTTTTAACTGAAGGGGATTAAAGTCCTGATCAGGAAATCCTGTGTCAGCTGAAAGCACTTACCATGCCAAATGTTTGCTTCCTTGATCTTCAACACTAGGTAACTGCAGATTAATTATGGGTGGTGTCTTTGGTTATAAGAGACAGGCTCATGAGGAATCACGTATCAGTGGCCTTCAGAAGCAAGCATTTGTTTTTCATTTTTAATGTGTGAGGGGGTTGCTCTTGTTTTGCTTTGGATACATCAGCTACAGTGGCAAAGTGAGCAAGAGGTTATTTTCTGTTCTGACTTTTTTCTAGCTCTTCTGAATAAACACACTGAGCATTGGGTCTCCTGTCTCTAGACCTAGATCTAATGGCTGTTAGTGTAAAGTGTATTTAGCCAAGCATGAACCATCATTGAAAGCAGGTTCCTTCACATCTTAGATGCTCAGGACTGTGAGATCAGCTGTGGAAGATCAGCCACAAGTTGCTGAATCCAGCGAGAGATGTAAAGGGTTGGGAAGCTGGTTTATTTATAAGAATAAAAGTTAGTGTCCTGGTTTTTGAAGAGATTTTCTGTGCATGGGAAGTGTTTCCTGTAGGGCTGCAATTTGCTCCCCAGAGAACTGCAGAGAGCAAGCAAATGAGGGTTGTGAAGTTAGTATAGAGAAGGACTGCTGTGTGCTGTCATCTCTGACTGGAGAGAAACAATTTAGTTCTGTAGACAGGGTTGTTATTCTCAGAAGAAGGAGACTTTGATTAGGATTGTGTGAAAGGATTTTATTCTAAACACAGGTCTGGGTTTTGTAGCCCCAGGAGTCTCTTTTGGGCTTGCTCTGTGCTTTTTCTTTCTCTATTTAACCCCTTAAACTTTTCTTAGCCCCTATTCCTTCCATGTTGTCGAAAAAAGGAACAGCAGAGATTGCATTTTTGCTTATAGTATCCCAGGGAAGCTGCCATCATCAGGTGGAGGCCTCTGATCACTGACAGTCCTGAGTTCTTGCACAGGCACCTGACAGAGCAAGTGAGAAGCCTGGCTCCCCTGACGCAGAGTGACAATTTAAACCAAAGCTGAGCTCTGAGCAAATATGGGCCAAGGTGACAGGCCTACTCATTTCAGGAACAGTCTGCTCTCTCTTCCCTCCTATTACTTCTCTGTTTCCTGCTCAATGGATTTCATTTTCCTCAGCATTGCTTCCACATTCCTGCTTGGAAAAACCCTAAGGAAAAGTACATACGGGGTAGATCAGTGAAGTTTAGTTGTATGCAAGACCCTGCTAAGCCCATTTGCTATTCATAAATGATTCACATATTGGAAAATGCTGGGAAACCTATGGCAGTACTGACTACCCTTGCAGAACAAAAGAACTTGGATAAAGAGGGTTACAGACCATCCTACCATATTAAGTATTTGTGGGAGGAATGAGGAAGAGTCCATGCTGTTACAAACAGGAAACTGAAAAGGCTGGCATATGGGCTGCCCCAATTACTCTCAAGGCCACACTGTCATTATTTTCTCCAGGAAAACAAAGGGTTGTAAGGAAGGTGAGAAGTGAAGGGATTCCCAAACAGCCTCTTAATGGCACTTGCCAAGTCATATCTCTAAATAAATCAGTGGGTAACATCCCCATTTGAACATGGAGAGGATGAATTTTTTGGGCATGCATGTACATCTGTAATCCTGAGGGTAATAACATTAAACAGCCAGAGATACCCTTTATAAAATACAGTGTTTCTGACTCTGTAAAAAATCACTTTATATGGCTCCAGCTTTTAAATAAGGCAAATACCTGTTTGTACATGTTCTGCTGTGATAGCTTACCTGAAGAGTAAGCCAGACTTTGTCATAGGTTAGGGGCTTGGCTCAATCAAAAAGCAGTGAGGGAATACCTCAGTTGGAAGTGGAAAGGGAGACACAATAAAAGGGTCTGAGAGCTTGTCGCTTACAGCTTTTAGCTGGTAGTAGAAGAGGCACAAATTTCTACTCTTGCTTGGTCACTGGCGAGAAAGGGCACTGCAAGCAGGAGCTGGAAAACTCTTACATTCAAGTTCTTGTTTATGGGCAAAAAAGAAGCACACCATATGTGTACGTGTATATATATAAAGCCATCAGTGATTGTTAGTATAATGGACATCTTAACAGACTAACTCAAGTATCATTATTACATGAGCCAATTATTATAGAGAAATGGAACAATAATGCAGGTAGGGTGCTTATGTACAGAAAAAGCCACAATAATAACAATAAGAGAATTAAAACTGTAAGACAGCTCATTCCTCCACTGTTTCTCTAGGTTCTAAGGTCAGTGGTTGCATGCTGGTGCTTTTGGTAGTGGGATATTACAGCAAGTCATCAGAACTTGGAGCCTTCACAGGGAGGAACGTGATGTTTGTGTTGATTGGTTGTTGGGTTTTTGTTTTCTTCTTTTCTTTTTTTTTTTTTTTTTTTTTTT
>NDXB01009573.1:106205-120135 GCA_002631895.1 Agapornis roseicollis
TTTTGGGTTTTTGTTTTTTTTTTTTTTTTTTTTTTTTTTTTTTTCTCCTCTAATTTTTCTTTTCTTTTTTCTTATTTTCTCCCTCCCCCTTCCCCTACTTAGGGCCATAGATGCATGTTTGTTAGCATATTTACACCTTTCTTTTTCTTCACTGGTCTGCAGCTCCAGGCTACATCTGAATTTACAGTGCCACTGAATACAGTGCCACTTACACATTAGCTACAATTTCCTTTCTCTCTCTGCTCCCCCAAAACCCAGTTCTGTCCAGCTCCAGGTTGGGATTATTTATGTGTTTCAATAGCTTGGCTGGGGAACATGTTTGTGTTTGCCACCTCTGCTACAGGGCAAGGCTCGCTTAGCAGAGGGTACAGTGGTAGTGGCTATGAATGGTGGGGTTGTTGGTACTTTTTCTTATAACCTCAACTATTTGCAAGTAACCTGGAAAAAAATAATTACGCTATTAGTCAAAGCACAGTGAAAGATATGAAGAGCTGTAGGAAGAAATCAGGAAAGCTGAAGGCATAGAATAAAATGACATAGCCTTTAGTAAACAGCACAGTTCGGATCTCAGAGGATCTAGGTAAGTATTACCTTTTATGTCACAATACCGTTTCCTGGAGCAGATGATAATCATGGCTAATACTTGTCCCAGCTGCACACAGAGTGCTTCTCTATGCTTAAATGCTTTTTCAGATGGAGTAATATTGGGGTAATATTTTTCAAATTTTTCATTTTTTTTAAATGACAGCACAATTATAAGCACAAAAAGAAAACAAGAGGAAAGGACGAAAATTATGATTCAGGAACAGTCCAACTTAGAAGAGATTATTTGCTGTTAGGACAATGCCTAGGAAAAGCTAGTGAAATAAATGAGGGAAAAGCCTCTCATTTTTTTGTTCTCAAGAGCTGTGCGTTTCCAGGACTGATTAAGGCTCAAGTTCTTCAGTAAATTGCAGATAATAGCATGGTGCTATGGTAAGTGTTATTGCTGTGCTGCAGCTCCAGAAAGAACTAGCAGATAAGAAAGTTCAAAGATTGACTTGAAACTTGCTTTGCCAGCAGCTGAGCTGGTGCACCATGAGGTACTGAAGTACCGCCTACATTAGACTACAGAGCTCCATATTGCTATGGCTAGTTTCTGTGACCTACCCAAATTGGCTAATATAGAGCTGAAACTAAATGTGTAGCACTAGTTTATCTTTGTTAACTCTGCTTCTATATCTCCACCCAATGGCCTCAAATGTTTCTGAGTGGAAATTAATTTGTGAATTGTAGATTCCCTTTTCTTATGTTCCTTTTCTTTTACTTAAAAATTATTGTGTTTCTTGATTTCCATCTCAAGGGAATTACAGAGGCTCCAGCAGAGTGGGCAAGAATTTACTGAAGAAAGGACTTACCATTAGGGCTGAAGGTTTCTTGTGGAAGGACCAAATCCAGTCAAGCCACCTTATAGAATCATAGAATAGTTAGGGTTGGAAAGGACCTTAAGATCATCTACTTCCAACCCTCCTGCCATAAGCAGGGACACCTCACACTAAACCATGTCACCCAAGGCTTTGTCCAACCTGAACTTGAGCACTGCCAGGGATGGAGCACTCACAACCTCCCTGGGCAACCCATTCCAGTGCCTCACAATTCTTACAATAAAGAACTTCCTCCTTATATCCAATCTAAACCTCTCCTGTTTAAGTTTTAACCCGTTACCCCTTGTCCTGTCACTACAGTCCCTAATGAAGAGTTGCTGCCCAGCATCCCTATAGGCCCCCTTCAGATACTGGAAGGCTGCTATGAGGTCTCCATGCAGCCTTCTCTTCTTCAGGCTGAACAGCCCCAACTCTCTCAGCCTGTCTTTGTATGGGAGATGCTCCAGTCCCCTGATCATCCTTGCGGTCCTCCTCTGGACTTGTTCCAACAGCTCCATGTCCTTTTCATGTTGAGGACACCAGAACTGCACACAATACTCCAGGTGAGGTCTCACGAGAGCAGGGTAGAAGGGCAGGATCACCTCCTTCGACCTGCTGGTCCCCTTAGTGAAGCCATGCTGGCTGCCACCAAGCACCTCGTTGTTTTTCATGTGCCTCAGTATGCCTTCCAGGAGAATCTGCTCCAAGATTTTGCCAGGCACAGAGGTGAGACTGACTGGTCTGTAATTCCCTGGGTCATCCATTTTCCACTTCTTGAAAATGGGGGTTATATTTCCCTTTTTCCAGTCATTGTGAACTTCACCTGCCTGCCATGATTTTTCAAATGATGGACAGTGGCTTAGCAACTTCATTTGCCAGCTCCTTCAGGACCCACAGATGGATTTCATCAGGTCCCATGGACTTGTGCACGTTCAGCTTCTTAAGATGGGCTTGAACCAGATCCTCTCCTACAGTGGGCCCAAGGTCTTCATTCTCACAGTCCTTGCGTCTGCCTTCCAAGATTTGGGTGGTGCGGTCAGAGCCTTTGCCAGTGAAGACGGAGGCAAAGAATTCATTCAGAACCTCAGCCTTCTCCAAATCCTGTGTAGCCAGTTCACCCGATAGCTTCTGGAGGGGCCCTACGTTGTCCCCAGTCTGTTTTTTTATTAGCTACGTACCTATAGAATCCCTTCCTGTTATCCTTAACATCCCTAGCCATGTTTATACCTCCAGCAGGCATGAATCCCTTCCTGTTATCCTTAACATCCCTAGCCATGTTTGTACGTCCAGCAGGCATGAATCCCTTCCTGTTATCCTTAACATCCCTAGCCATGTTTGTACCTCCAGCAGGCATGAATACCTTACATTGCACAGAAATCTCCCTCATGAATGTTGAGGAGGTGAGGATGGGGGAGGAATGGTCTTTCTCTTCCATTATTTTTACAATGGGGATTTTCAACAACCAGCAGTCTTTTGACTGTTGATTTGAGACTGTTGAGTTCCTGTTTATCTGTTGCAAGGAATGTCTGCTTAGCTGGTGAGCTGAAGTGTGGCAAGTAGAAAATTCAGCAATTAACTAAACATCCACAGAGGTGGATCACTGTGATGGATACAAGTCTCACAGAAAACAGAGCTCTGCTACTGGGCTCCAGTTCTATTCTGTAAGTTATCTGAAGAAAAATCAGAAGCTAGTGTTTTCTGTTCTGGCTGCAAAATACAGAGATAGTCAAGGTCTAATTCTTCCACTTCCAGTCCTTGCAGACAATAAAATATTTTCAGGTAGCACAGTGAGAAGAAACTGGAATTTCTCCTTAGATGTGACCTCATAGCATCAACAACCCTTTGGAAAGTCTTTATTGAAGACCTCAGTCATCTTTTTCAAGTCCTGGTTGTCACAGACCTCCTGGCCCTGGGGGAGAAGGTAGAAGTTCAGTCTCATTCCCAAGGACACTCGTAGGGAATGCCTAGGAGATAGAAAGTAGCTAAACAAAGTATAACCACTTAAGATTTATATAGGAAGTACAAGTCTGGAATGCACATTGCTTTTGGCTGAAACAGAGCTACTTAATATTTATTTATTTATTTATTTATTTTTAAATTAAACCTGCAGTGGAGACTGGGGTGGGCTAAAGTGTCTGCCTCTATGCTCTTGTCTTTGGAGGAAGGAAAAAGTAATGTTAGAGCTGCTAGTGTAAAGTTTGTATTTGAAGGGGGAGAATTAACGTTTTCTATGCTGCTGAAAATGTCCCCTGGAAAGAAAGAAAAAACCCCCCCACAACCCTTGCCCCCTCTTCCCCCCCAAAAATCCCAAACCCAAATAAACACCACACCCCCCTCCCCCCAACCAACAAAAAACCCAACCAAACAGAACACATTGGAGAAGAGAAATCAAAACTTCTAAGCCCCAGGAAATGAGGAACTGCTGTCACTCAAACATTATTAAAAACACCTATCTTACTCTCCTGAATTCTACTAATTGTTGAGCATTTCATTTGCAGCTAAGAAGAGATCAGAAATACGACACTCATACGTTATTTCCCATCAGGCGTTATGCATAAGTAGAAGCATCAGCTCCTCTTTGCTCTTCTGAGTGGATTGCGGTCAGTGGGAGTTTTGCTTTAAGCACAGCCTGCATGTAAATGGCATCTTTTGCTGAAGAACTTTTCCCTTGTATTTTTTCTTTTGAATATACTTGAAACTTCCCATTTTGACATAGACAGCATTGCAAAAGAACCTAAAAGAAACAGTTATCACTGAGAAACTGAAAATATTGCCTGCTATTTGATTAGTGTTTCCTACTGCTGCCATCAAACTGAACTGCTAGGAATTCAGGGATTTTGAAGAGACCTGTGAAGACCCCCTCATTCTCTTGAATGGAGAGATAAAAAATTGGCATCTGTCCATGTACTTCATTATTTATGGGACTGGTTGTCATATTCACACTGAAGGGAATAATTGGAATGATAGCTGCTTTTTCTATTTGCTTCTATTTAAAAAGTCTACCTAAATGTGAGGAATACTGACCAGCAGGCTGATGCTGGTTGGGGATAGTTGAAACAGGAGCCTGCCACTTGCAAAATGCAGAACAGGAAGGTCCGGCATGTTAGAAGCAAAGCTGCTGGCTTGCCTCCCAGCCGCAAGCAAAAGACAGGGTGACCCACGCCCGTATCTGTGGCTTCCAGTGCCTCTCCAGGATGGGTAACCGCAGAGAGGTCGGGTACTTCCCCAGACATGCAGTGGCTCTGGAAAGACACTGCTGCCACCTGCTGTGCTACTTTGCTTTTGAATACACAAACCCAAGCCCAAAGTAATACCAGAGCTCATGTTCTCCCATTTCCTATGTTTTGCCTATGAGGGTTAGAAAAGATTAATTGCTTTGCAGGTTTTAACCTGATTTTCTTGTAGTGGTCCTGCATTCTGCACTAACCACACAGAAGTAGCTCACAAGGCATGGTAAAGACCACAGCACCTTTCCAGCGCATGAGAGCACAACAATCATTTCCTGCCCCTTGCTTGTGGCTGGCAGTGTCACCTGGCTTCAACACCATTGACCTCCACCACTGGGGTTTGCCTGTGGTCTAGAGCATGTGACAGAGAGGGTAAGGAAGCAGGACATCTTTATTAGGGATCCTACACCCTATGGCCTTGCCTCCAAATAAAAGTAAATGTTTAACTTAACGTTCTATTGATTATTTTTAAATTTAAAGCTATTTAACTCTTCCCCACATTTCTGTGAGGGTGATGAGGCACTGAAACAGTTTGTCCAAGGAAGCTGTGTATGCCTCATCCCTGTCAGTGTTCATGGCCAGGTTTGATGGAGCTTTGAGCAATCTGGTCTAGTGGAAGATGCTCCTGCTATGGCAGTGTCCCGGGTTCAGTAATAGGAGTCAGTTTTTCTCCTCCTTAGTAGCTGGTGTTTTGACTTAACCTGGGAACAAAACTGATAACAGGAATGTTTTTAGTTACTGCTTGAATGTTTTGTTCTGACCAATGACTTTGTGAGCCTCATGCTCTGCCAGGGAGGAGGGGAGGCAGGGAGGAAGCAGGGACAGGACACCTGACCCAAACTGACCAAAGAGGTATTCCATACCATAGCACGTCATGCCCAGGGATGTAACTGGGAGGGATCCAGAAGGGCTAGTTCTCTCTCTGGGGTTTTGGAGGAGGGACTCGCTTGGTGGTTGGTGGGGTGTTGTGAGTTATCTGTCGGTGGTTGGTGAGATGCTGTATTCCTTTCCCTTATTTCCTTTATCGTTATTATTATTGGTGGTAGTAGCAGTGATTTTTGTTATGCTTTAGTTACTAAACTGTTCTTATCTCAACCTGTGAGAGTTGCATTCTTTTGATTCTCCTCCCCATCCCTCTGGAAGCAGGGGAGGGCAAGAAAGGGGGGTTGAGTGAGTGAACGAGCTGTGTGGCTGGGTTTAAACCACGACAGGCAGGCAGGTTGGAATTGGGTGATCTTCAGGGTCCCTTCCAACCCAAACCATTCCACAATTATATGACTAGATTTTCAGAATTACAGTTCTGTGAAAGAGCTTTTCACTCCTCTGCAGGTGGCAGCTCATTCAGAAGTGTTTAAGTTGTGTGTGCAAAGTTGAACACCCACTTTCAAACCAACTCTCAGTATGATTGTTTCTAATCTGAAGTGTCTGAAAAAGTGGCACCTTTTTTGCTCAAGTGACCACTTTTCCATGATTTCTTGAGATCAGAGTTATCAAAGTACTGGAAGCTCCTCTGGCTACCACATTTAAACATTGTGGTATGAACAAAGCAAAATGAAATCTGTGGCAGCCATTCAGCACTGCAGATTATTAACACTCTTGCCTAAGCGATTTGAGTGATCTCTGAAAAAGTGAAACCATGTTAGAGTTAAAGAACATTTTGTAAGGACTTGTGCTGTTAAAGATTCTTGGGTGGTTTGATCTTTGATTCAGATTATGGGTATGCACCTTTTACTGTGGACCATCTGTAAAGAATGTAATACTTGCACAGAGTGTGAAGAACAGAGCAAGTGAATTTAAAGAATGGAGTACTTGCAGAGAATGGAGAACTTGGAGTACTTGCACGCTTCATGGTAACTGCTAAACAGAAACCGGTGTAAAATTTAACTGCAATTGAATGATTAATTGTGGCCTGGAGTAGAAGGCAGTAACTGTCAAACTGCACAGAGTTTGAGGACTGTCTGAGAGCTTGGCACTTTGAGGACTGTCATCCATTAGTACTGTAATTATGTTATTTTTATAATTCAGGCATGTAACAGAGGGTGATTACACTGTAAAGGAATAAATGTTCTGCCAGTAACATGAACACTGCCTGGATAAATTATTATTATTATAAAAGAATTACTTAGATGTGGAAAAATATTGAAACAGCTATTTAAGCACTCAATTTATAACCACCTCATCAGTAGCAAGGTGATACGGAACAACTATTGTGAGTCTGCCAACACCAAACTGAGTCAAACTAATTTAACTGCTTTTTTTGGCAGTGTCCCTGGGTTACGGAGCAGTTTGCAAACTGGTACCAGGGAAACATAGCATTAGGGGCTGGTGGAGAAACGTACTAGAAAGCTGCTGGAAACACAGCAGTGACTACAAGTAGGTGATGGCAGCCGAGACAGTGGTAGAGGTTTGAAGCACAATGAAAGGGCTTCAATCGGACAGTGGAGAAAACAGGAGCAGACTGAATCCGGCTGTTGGCAGCTACCCTTTCAGGTCACTGCTCCTTATTTTCTCCCGGCTGAAGTCTAGAGTGCAGGACAGTCATAAGTAGCTGCATAGAGTGCTGTGGTCCATTTGGAGCACAGCACATTAAGAAAGTTGCTGCTAAACAAACCTTTCAATGTTTAGAAAAACGCAAAGAAAGATTTAAATATACCAGGTAGGTTCAGTCTAGGGAGGAGAGAGGATGAGGAAAGTCAGATACATAATAAACTGACATAAAAAGAATGATGATGACTTGGCTTGGTCCTTTTAGGTTAATTCAGTATGTTTGGGGAGTAACTAGTGTAACAGTGAAATGCTACAGGAAGCAGCTTAAGCTTTGGAATCAACAATATGGGAGGCTTCTGAACAACAGGGGGACAAACACCAGTTAAGAAGGATCCAGACATACTTGATGTGCTTCAGAAAAAGGAAAACTGAGTAAATGGCTTCTACAGTTTCTTTACAATCATGTGTTTGATTCTACAGTTAGCATGAAAAACACTTAAGCTTGCATGAAGTCACTACATTTTTTTTAAAGTAAGTTAAACTTACAGGAAAAAAAATTAATTAAAATAAACCACATAGATTTGCTGCTTAAATTTAGTAAAATAATATAAGTAACTTGATCTTCACATTAACATTGCTATTCCATGTTGCAAACATCACTGAAACCAGCTCAATAAATGTAACGGCTGTTTCTGAACTTTTTTTCTGAAGAGAAGTGATGCTGCTAATAAACATAAAAAAATAATTTATTGCTACTGATTTTCTATTACAATTTATATTAAGTTTTATTTGCATATTAGTCTTTATAGGGAAGCTAAGGATAACACATACTAAAACCAACCAAACAAAATCAAAACCCTAAGATTACTAATGACAATGTATACTCACTTTTAAAAATCCTCCTATTTTATGACTGACTTTCTGAACACTCTAAACCAAAGTACTTTATTTCTACATATTATCAAAATACCTATTTGTTTTCAGATTAGAGTAAAACCTCACAGAGGAAAGAAAGGCATAAAACTGTACATGATTATTTTACAATTAGTGTTCAGATGCTTATTGGGTTCTGGAGGCAATTTCCTAGAGTCATAGATACAAAAATAGAGAATTGTCTTTATTAATGAGGTATGCATTTGTTTAGATCAGGTTTCTTGGGATACAGCCTTCTATTTGGATTTCAGCTGGCCACCCATTGTATCTGTTCTTCTTCTGGTCAGAGTGGTTTATCTGTTTAAAAATTGAAAGTAAAAAAAAATAATAAATATTTGTACTCCATTTATGAGCTAGTTTGTCCAAACTCATGCAACAGAAGGGGGTAATGGGGTAGGACTGGGAAGTTGAGTAATACATTGCACATCTTGTGCAACATAATGGGTAAAAATTCCCCCAGTTTCTCTCTTACACAGACTGCTTTACTTATTTCCCAGATGGCTGTCTTAATATACAGTAAATTGAATACCTTTTTCCCGCAGAAGCCCTGTATTTGAAGAAGATTGCAACAGTATTTTAGGAAAAAAACCCCAATCAAATAGCTATGAAAGTTTCATGAGCCTTTAGAGGGAGTCGCTATCATCAGGCGAACTGACCTCTGTATTGCGTTTTCTCATTTCTGTCAGCCTCTGTCATACAGATGAGCACTACTGGGCTTATAGAAAGCAAATACAAGGTCACAGATGCAAACAGAAGTCTGATGTAAAAATTGTATCTTTAGCCCTCCTGTTATTCAGAAAAGTTTTATGATGCAAACATTGCTGTATTTGCATGGCCAGTCTGTGGCAGCCCAATTTTCATATAAAAATAGTGTTCCTTTTAGGAATCCTTGGAATTTGTTCTTCCAGGAGAAAATGTAAGTCTCTATATAGCATGTCAGGTTGGACATTTTAAAACTGAAACTCTCTGGAATCACTGGTCACTTCTGAAATTTGTGTACAGACGGTTTAGTGCTGGTGTGATAGAAGTCAGTACTGTACATGGCCCAGATCCAAGGCAAAGAATGATGACACATTAGAGAACTTGCTTTGTGCGACTGAGGCTTACTGAACAGACTACACTTGTTATAGCTAACACATGAAATCTGCACCTGAAGACTGTACCTTATATACAGAAAATTATAAAGTGAAAATAAAATGAACCTGACCTTTTCTTTTTGGATGTTATCTGGCAGCTTGAAGCCTTTGGCAGCTATAAAAACCCAGCTTGACCTGAATTTCATATTCCATATTTCTTTACTTCCCAGCTCTTCTACTGACTTTTTGGCATCATTTTTCAACCTAGGAAAATGTAGTGGAGAAAAGTGTTAAAAATTCAGTATGTGAAAAATGCTGAACAAGAAACCAGCTGAATCATGCTTTGCATCAGTAAATTAGTAGAAGCAAAAATGAGAAGTTAAAAAAACCCTGAAAGCTGTCTTAGTAGCATGTTGTTACACTTCCAGAGCAAAGTTCTTTGTCTTTCTCTTCTCCACATTCCTGATGTTAATACAGCCAGTTTGTAACAATAGAGCAGAAACAAAAATGTTTCTCAAATACTATTTGATCTTTCAAGCCTCTTAAATAAGTACAAGGACATCAATTGTTTATCAAATGAACAATTAAGTCTTCTGTTGTGTAGTTACCATATCATGAATTTAATTGAAACCCCCCTCAAGGCTCAAAAGCACTTGAAGATTCAAGTTAAAGATGTCAGAAGGCAGGCAAACTAGATACATTGTAATTGGAGGTGTGGACACCTTCTTATCAGAAGGGCACCTCTGTGACCCAGAGGTAAGAACAGTGCTCTTGAGGAGAGCAACTAGTGCTTTTAAACAAATATAATGCCACCTATCCATCTTTGGAGTCATCAACATACATGGTACGGGTAAGCACTGAATAGACACGGATTAAAAAACTTTTTAGGCAGGAAATGAGAGAACAACCTGACTGTAGAATGAAATTTACCATTCCTTCATAACATTATGTAATTGTAATTTTCAAGCTATTCATTGCTCTGTTCCTCAGCCTGTCATGGATAATTTGCTTACCGAGTGCTTCCATCATCATGAGTCACCATCAAAAGGAGGGACTCTTCTGGTGCGTTTTTAATGAAAGCCATCATCTCTCCTGAGTGGTCTGTTGAATCAATTACAAACTGATTATACATCACAAACATATCACATTTCACCTACTTTGAACCTGCTTTCATTTTTTGGCCTCATCTATTCAAAATGAGACCTAATTAGGCATTTTTTTAATGTTTATAGGCAGCAGAGCTAATCCTGAAAAGAACAGAAAACTGCCAGCTCTCACTGAAGGCTAGGATAGCGTGGTCTGCATTTCCCAGTAGTAAACGCAGATACTTCTGAACTTCTATGAAAGTAATTTATGTCCAGGGTAAGTATATACATGGCTTCTTATGCTTACCTCACACAATATTATACATGCAAGCTAAAGGCCAGGAGAAGTCACTGCTACTCTGTGAGCTTCCTACTAGCATGCTAACTGCAGAGCTGAGTTACACACTTCACTGTCCATCCATTTTGATTAAGTGGCAGCCTATTTGCAGCACTAAGGTATTTATTTGTTTTGCAATTGCTAAACATACATGAGACACTTGTCTTCCATATAAAAAAAACTGTAACAGGCACCCTGGAGACATTACTGTCTACATATCATATATAAATTGTAGTCCCATGATTAGCCCCAGTGCATTCTATTACGATGTAAGGTCAAAAGCATTCCTAAGTGATCAAAGAATCATCTTCCAGTGCGCCACAGCATTCTGTTCTTCCTTACTAATAGTAATGAAATTGCTATTGTTCAAAGTTTGGAAAATGTGTTAGGAGCTAGTCTTGAAGTAGACCATCTTTCTAGCCATATGGAAGGATATTAAGAGATAGACTAGCATATTTCTTATGATGATTTTACAACTAAAATAGAAGAAAATACATCAAGAAAAGGAATTTTTCTGAGGGAAGTATCTGGATGTGGTACCCGATTAACTGCTATTCCTACTAGACTGAAATCATGGAGGGGGAGACACTTGGCAACTTGACAAATGAAAAAAAAAGACAATTACCTATCTCAACCAACAGGAGAAATTCAGCTTATCAGGCTAAATTTGTCATCAGATCTGGCCGGAGCGTATTTTATGAAGAAAACAGCTGTTTGTTTCTAGCTGATCCCCATCAATACTGCAATCATAATAATTTGAAAGTGCAGGATAATCATGTAAGTAATTTCTTAACACTGAAACACTAACCAAAGTTCTTTTCCTTACCTCCTTCCCACATGTCAAAAAATTTTGTTGATGTAACTTTTCCTGTTTTATCTGTAATTAAAACAAGAAGTTGTGTAAATAGGAGCAAAAATTATCAAAATCAGTCAGCATATACAGTGTTTTCAGCTAAAGCTAGGCACCTCTACTTCTGTGTATTACTGGGCCTCTGAGTTTTCTTTTGCTTAGGTTTTTAAATTGGAAGGAATATGGAATAATATGAATTTAAGATTTGGAGAGAATCACAGAATCATAGAATAGTTAGGGTTGGAAAGGACCTTAAGATCATCTAGTTCCAACCCCCCTGCCATAAGCAGGGACACCTCACAATAAACCGTGCTACCCAAGGCTTCATCCAACCTAGCCTTGAATACTGCCAGGGATGGAGCATTCACAACCTCTCTGGGCAACCCATTCCAGTGCCTCACCACCCTAACAGGAAAGAATTTCTTCNCAATAAACCGTGCTACCCAAGGGTTTGTCTAACCTGGCCTTGAATACTGCCAGGGATGGAACAGTCACAACCTCCCTGGGCAACCCATTTCAGCGCCTTACCACCCTAACAGGAATATTTTGTTTCATGTAGTCTCTGAATCACCAAATTACAAAGACACTTTTATCACTTTTTATTTTAAAGAAGGAATTCATTTTATTGTGTCCTTCCAGGTTTTAGTATCTATGTATACTAAACTAGATCACAACCCTAAACAGGAAAAATGGTTACACCTAAGACTGTTTGACTGAGATTAACACAATAGTGTTAATAAGTAGTTAATAAGTGTTAATAAGTAGTGTGCAGTGTTTCAGATGTGAAGGCCTTCACGCTGTTTGAATGTTGGTGGACAGAAACTCAACATTCATCATTACTGCATGAGAAATTGGGCACACAAGCAATTAGTAACAGAACATTTTGGTCAATATTCATCATTAATTATGCTGCTGCTTAGGTGGCTATCTTGATTTAAATAACACATGGAGAAGTGGAAACACTTTTCAAATTTCTCAATTCATGTCAACTGTGTTAAACTGATTTTTGTTATCCAAGACCCTGGTTGGATTCCTGCTACTGAGAGGGTCTTTTCCATTCAGAATGCATCAGCTCATTTCTAGTAAGAAGATCCAGTAGTTTCTGCTTGCTTTCTGGCTTATCTTTTAACCACATAGTGTGAAATCATGAAAGCAGATGCTTTTGAACATAGGACTCTAAATGGAAGGTTTATCATGTGGATGAAGGGAAAAGGTGGCAAAAATCTGTCAGCAGTACAAACATTCTAGAACTGGGCTCATCATGAGCAGAGATCACAGAAAACATTTACATAAAAAGGTATGTCTGTGTCTAGCATTTTTTTCTTTTACTTACAATTCACAATGGCGATATTTATACCTCTTCCAACATTACCCTTCTCTTCACTTACAATCCTGGAATCGAAGTAAACACAGTATCAGTATAATGCATCCATGCAGAAGCTCTGATCCAAAGTTATGATTACCAGTGCTAAGTAATTTACTGATGCTCATATTTTCTTCAGTTATTTAAATCAAGACTTTGTAGCAAACAAGAGCTATGGCATAAATATTTTGCACATTTTATCAGTTTCCTTCAACCATGCACAATTAACCTTTTTAAATGAGCCAGATCAACAAAGTACTTCATACAAATGCAGCTAGAAAAATAAAGGAAAAAAAAACCTAACCCAAGATAACATGTGGTTTTGTGGCAGTGTTCTATGTGGACTATATTGCAAAAGATCATTGCAAGGTTTTGAAGTCATTCTACCTGTCTAGTTTGAAAAGCCATGAAAGAACCTGACTTTGAGAAGGTGCTGATCATTCAATGTACTGTAAACTGGTTATCCTGCATCATGAAAACTAAAAAGCATACTTGAAGCTAACAGTTGAATGCATCTTATACAGAGGAACAAAAAAAAACCCCTGATATTAGATATTTAATGAAAAACCCACAAACCAACACTTTCTGCTACTGAACCAAGATGAAACACCCTTCTTCACACTACAAAGCACTTGCTTAGATTTAAAGTTGGACTGTTACTCACAGCTCATCCTCAAAACAAATTTTAGCCAGCTTTCCTTTGCCACCACCACTAAGAATCCGATAGGCATAGCTCCCTGGTGAGCAGGGAGACCAGTGATCACATTTCTGTCTTTTTGGAAGTGGGGCTACAACAAGAAATATGAGAAAATCATTTATTGGATGCTGCAAAAACAATTAATTTATGGAAAGAATAACTTAATATCAACATGCTAAGCTCAAACATACATATACAGAACCCAGTCCTGCCAGTTTTCCAGCATCATGATGTGTTGGTTTTGGCTGGGGTAGATAGAGTTAATTTTCTTCATAGTAACTAGTACAGGCTGTGTTTGGAATTTGTGCTGGAAAGTGTTAATAACACAGGGATGTTTTAGTCTCTGCGGAGCAGTTGCTTACACAGAGCCAAGGGCCATTTTCTGCTCATCACACCACATCATCAGCGATGGTTGGTGTCCTGGGTTCAGCAGTTGCAGTCAGTTTTTCTTCTCTTTAGTAGCTGGTGTTTT
>NDXB01009574.1:28543-43344 GCA_002631895.1 Agapornis roseicollis
AAAAATCTTTCATTTAGGGGTGATTTTTAATTCTTTGCCTGTTATCTGGAAAAAAAAAAAAAGAAAGAAAAAGGAATGTTAATCTTTACAAAGTTTGCCTAGCTTTATTGTAACCTTACTGGTCTAAAGTGTGTAACAGGAAAACCCATCCAAAAGATGAGGCCTATCTTTTTCATATAATCTGACATAGAAATTGTATTTCTACTTCAGATATTAGTAAATTCATGGTGTAATATTACATATCACATACAAGCAATGTTTGAGACAGGAGGAAGAAGCAGAATGAATTTTGATGTTCTTTTCTGCAGAATATTCCCACCACACATTGGAGAGTTTTCTCAGTTCCACTCAGCACTCACCACAGTGCACTGATTATCCCATCTTCAGTTAAATATTTAGCTTTTCTGAAGAAAAAAAAAATACCCAAATAAATATTATAAAAATAAAAATGTATAAAACAGCCACAGTCACCATCACCCCTCCTGAAAAGGAAGATTATATCCATTCAATCTGAGCATATGAATTGTAAAGACAAAGAGGAAGGGATTAATGACCTTAGCAAGTTTCCTTGCAACTACTACTCATATATTTCCTTAGATGTGCTAATGAGATAAACATTTTTAGTTATCAGCAGCATGGTGATTCAGAGAAAACTGCAGGAACAAACTTGCCAACAAAGTTTTCAAGCTGACAAGCAGGTATTCTTTATTGTGGCACTGAGAGACATGGGGCATAGCTTCTCCTAACGTATGTCCTCATATTGCTACGCAAGCCATCCTTATACAGTCCCTGGGCATACATACATATTCATGAGGCTACATATTTGTGGTAGTGGTCTCTGAGGGTCCTTTACTTCTTCCAACAATCTTCATTACTCCTGGCAGCCTTTGAAGCACACGCAGTAGTTGCTTATACCAGCTTAATTGGTTCTTTAGCACCATAGAAATAATAATCCTCCTATCCTCCTACTTATCAGTTAGTTTAACTGTAGCTCATCCTGGACACCTGTCATTCCCAGATACTACTTATCCCTGTGTCCTGTTCTTCTAGCCTGTTTTTCATAAAACTATGTCAACTATAATGATTTATCCTGTACAAGAATTCTCACTATGTTTTCTTGCTGTACTCTATTTTTTTTATATGTATCATGCACCTCAGTAATTTTCCGTTGCTACTGTTACAAAGCCATCAAATTTAGCATTACTTAAAACTAATTCTAAAGGTTTATATATTCCATTTTGTGATTTTGTGGCCCCTTCCCCTTCAATGGGCAATTACCTTCTGCCTGTCAACTGTCTGTAGATTGCAAATATCATTTTACTAAGAAGTCATATTTCTTATTTGTTTTAAATATCCCTTCAGTTGAAATATTACTGCCTCTGTGTGTATGACTGTGTGTGTGACTGTGTGTGCATTCATACACAGACCCTCACCTACTCATAAATTTCCTTTGTGAACATCATTAGGTGTTTTTCAAATTTAAATAATTATTTAGAAACACAATTCTTAGTGAAATACTTGAGAGTCATGAACCTAGCAAAAGCTTATAAACTGATTTAATAAAAGGTATATGACAAAAATAAAGTAATTGGCAATAGCTCCCAGTGTTCAATAGTATATCGTTGGGATTTGGAAGGGATTGTTTATTTCTTTTTTAGTATTTAGGTAATGCAAACACAAAAGCATGATAACCACTGAGAATTTATTTTATATTTCCCCTAGTCCTTTGCATTATAATCAGAGAATTGAGTACTTTGTTCTTTCTTTGAACTGCCAGTCTCCACTGTAAGTCATAGAATAGAAGCTACTTTAGTTTTTTATTTCTATCTAGCAAAAAACATTTTAAAGAACAGATGAACATTTAGAAACAAGAATAACATTTTCTCTGTATTTCCTTTAAGAAAGGCCATACTATTACATTAGACAATGTCTGAGAAACTGAACTAGTAAACACTATGAAAGCAAATTATATTGTACACAGAAGTACTTCAATTACATTGTATTTGAATACTCAGTGGTCTTAAACATAACCAGTATCTTATTTCAAATCAGATAAGCTTTTTCATTTGAAAAATTGAAAAATAGTAATTCTTTTTTTTTTCCCAGAAAACTTCAGAAGATTTAGGTACATAGATCTAATGTAGATGTTTGTTTTCTTTCTTTTCAAACAATCTTTTTAATGCAAACACAGCCTTTTATATTTTTCCCCCGAAGAAATTACTGCAAAATTTGTAATTCATCTTGGTTTACTTATTTATATTTCCAACATGGGAATATTTAGGTCATCATCTTTGTGACATTGATGGATTTCTTTCTAATAAATTGCTAAGTTATGGAATGCTCCATTGAAAAAAATCATGAAAGTACACTACATCTGTTACTATATTCACTACACCAAGCTCAATGAAGCACCAAATAAAATATTAAGGTTATTTTTAAAGCTCTAAGAGAACTAAGTTCCATAAAATGTGACCTAAATCTTAGGGTTTAAAAACACTGGTACACAGCTTCACTGTTCATTCATTTGCTCTATATAGTCAAAGTGTATGGTAGGGTGCACAAGATTTTAAATCTCACCTAATTTCTTTCTCGTATGAGGAAAGAAATGAACAGCAAAACTGATAATAAATGTGCTTATGTTCCTTAGTATATGAGAAAGTTTTTAAGAGCAAGCAGCTGATTGTCTGAAAAACTAATACCACAGAAAATGGGAGGAGTTAAATCAGAGTGACACTTGTCCATGGCTTAGGAAGTCTGGAGAATGTACACAGAAAAGATTTAAGAGCTACTTCAGAAATTATGAAAACAGCACAAAGACAAGGGGAACAATATTTGTGCAGAAATTAATGTCTAACTAGAGTATGCTAGCATGATCACAGGAGAAAATACTGACTACAAAGTTAATAGACTTAGAATCATAGAATCATAGAATAGTTAGGGTTGGAAGGGACCTTAAGATCATCTAGTTCCAACCCCCCTGCCATAAGCAGAGACACCTCACACTAAACCATCTCACCCAAGGCTTCATCCAACCTGGCCTTGAACACTGCCAGGGATGGAGCACTCACAACCTCCCTGGCCAACCCATTCCAGCATCTCACCACCCTAACAGGAAAGAATTTCTTCCTTATATCCTTACGTAATGATTGAGAAAGGCAAACAAGTGAAAAAATCTGATAAAAATTTTTTTTTTTTTTTTTCATTTTTGTGGCCAAACAATGAAAGTATCAAGGGAAATTAAGACTGGCACATTTCTTGAAGTTTTGAAATAAAGAATGGTTACTTTTTAAAAAGGAATCATTACATTTACTGCAAGCTTTTGGCCTTAATATTCCAGACAGTGATAAATACATAGGCAGACAAATGATTTAACTCTGGTCTTAACATAGATGAGACTGTAAATCTTGGCTGTCATCCTTTTGGACTGTCGTGGTTTAAGCCCAACCGGTAATTCAGTACCATGTAGCAGTTCGCTCACTCCCCCTGATTCCTCTCACTGCTCCTGTAGGGATGGGTAGGAGAATCAAAAGAATGTAACTCCCACAGGTTGAGATAAGAACAGAGATAAGAACAGGCCAGTAACTAAGGTATAACACAAACCACTACTGCTACCACTACCATAACAAGGGAAAAGAATACAAACACTCACTACATGCTGACTGATACCCAGACTAACAGAGCAGTGATCTCTCTTCCAGGTAACTGCCACCAGTTTTTACATCCTGGGCATGGCATACTGTGGTATAGAATACCTCCCCGGCTAGCCCAGGTCAGGAGTCTTGTTTCTACTTCCTCACAGTTTCCCCTCCTCCCTGGCAGAGCATGAGACTCACAAAGTCCTTGGTCGAGTAAACATTTTGATCAGCAACTAAAAACATCGGTGTTATCAGCACAGTTCTCAGGTTGAAAGTCTAAACCACAGCACTGCACCAGCTACTAAGANGACTTGGAAAGTCTTTGGTCAGAGTAAACATTACTGAGCAACAACTAAAAACATCGTTGTTATTAGCACAGTTCTCAGGCTGAAAGTCTAAACCACAGCACTGCACCAGCTACTAAGAAGGAGAAAAATGACTGCTACTGCAGAACCCAGGACATGGACACATTTGGAATTCCTTGACTGCCCCAGAGGTGTATGACAGAAACTCATAAAGTCAGGGAAAAAAATTCCTTTTGGTTCTTAAGGTTGCAGTGTAGGGTGACAGATAAAAATGAAAATATTAATATGTTCTCTTATTATCAAGAATACTTAGCATCCATATTTGAACAAAAAAATTTCTGGCCATAGAGCACATGCCACATTGAAATATTAATAACAGATGTCTATGAATATGGACTACTAATTTACATAATAATTTATTAACATATTAAATTCAGCAACTGTAATTTACAATACAGATTAAATCCTATAGCACAGGATTCTTTCAAAATATAACTAGAAATAAGAATTTAAACTTTCAAGCACCATCCATTGTGCATTTACTTTATACAAAGTTATATTTTCTGTTGTGCTAATGTCCTTAACTTTCTCTTTATTTTTACCCTATGATTCATGTAACATCTTTGTCAGAAGAGGTGGTATGTAATTCTATTGCATTATCATCGTCATTATTAGTAATGGATTCATTTGCAGTTTCATCACTAAAAACAGTTAATCATCTGCAAAGGCAAAATTATTTTCTTATAGATTCTGAGATAATTGATTCCTCTATTTATATGCTGAAAAAACCCTTGCTCACTCAAATTGGGAATGAAAACAATTTTTTCTTCCCCTCCCCCTTTCTTTCATACAACAGTGACATGAAACAACTCCCATTTTCACATATAATATAAAAATAATTGGTGACAAAACAAGTTTAGTTACTCCCAATGATGTTACTTGTTGCAGAAAAGGTGTTTCTTAATGGTATAGCTTGGCTAAATGAAATGGACACCATCTTACGTCATAAAAGAAAGCATCTTGAAACATCAATGAAAAGAAATATTTATTAATACTTGAAAAGTGTTCATACTTACCATTTTCATTCTTTCTTTTTCATTATTCTCCTCTAAGAATACATGATCGTAAAATTGTAGACTCATAGAATAGTTAGGGTTAGAAAGGACCTTAAGATCATCTAGTTCCAACACCCCTGCCATAAGCAGGGACACCTCACACTAAACCATCTCACTCAAGGCTTCATCCAACCTGGCCTTGAACACCACCAGGGATGGAGCACTCACAACCTCCCTGTCCAACCCATTCCAGTATCTCACCACCCTCACAGGAAAGAATTTCTTCCTTATATCCAGTCTAAACCTCTCCTGTTTAAGTTTGAATCTGTTACCCCTTGTCCTGTCACTACAGTCCCTAAAGAGCAGTCCCTCCCCAGTATCCCTATAGGCCCCCTTCAGATACTGGAAGGCTTCTATGACGTCCCCACACAGCCTTCTCTTCCCCAGGCTGAACAGCCCCAACTCTCTCAGCCTGTCTTTGTATGAGAGATGCTCCAGTCCCCCGGTCATCCTCGTGGCCCTCCTCTCAACTTGTTCCAACAGCTCCATGTCCTTTTTATGTTGAGAACACAAGAACTGCACACAATACTCCAAGTGAGGTCTCATGAGNATCCTCGTGGCTCTCAACTTGTTCCAACAGCTCCATGTCCTTTTTATGTTGAGAACACAAGAACTGCACACAATACTCCAAGTGAGGTCTCATGAGAGCAGAGTAGAAGGGCAGGATCATCTCATTCAACCTGCTGGTCAAGATCCTTTTGATGCAGCCCAGGATACGGTTGTCTTTCTGGGCTGCAAGTGCACACTGTTGGCTCATGTTCATTTTCTCATTGACCAACAACTCCAAGTCCTTCTCTGCAGGGATGCTCTGAATCTCCTCTTTGCTCAACCTGCAGCTGTGCCTGCGAATGTTCCAACCCAGGTGTAGCACCTTGCACTTGGCATGGTTAAACTTCATGAGGTTGGCATCAGCCCACCTCACAAGCGTGTCAAGGTCCCTCTGGATGGCATTCCTTCCCTCCAGCATATCCACCGAACCACACAGCTTGGTGTCATCAGCAAACTTGCTGAGGATGCACTCAATCCCACTGTCTATGTCAGTGACAAAGACGTTGAACAAGACTGGTCCCAACACTGATCCCTGAGGGACACCACTCGTTCCTAGTCTCCAGCCAGACACTGAGCCATTGACCACAACTCTTTGTGTGTGGCCATCCAATCAGTTCTTTATCCACCGAGTGGTCCATCTATCAAATTGATGTCTCTCCAGTTTAGAGACAAGGATGTCATGTGGGACAGAACGCTTTGCACAAGTCCAGGTAGATGACGCCAACTGCTCTACCCCTGTCCATCAGTTCCATAGCCCCACTGTAGAAAGCCACCAAATTGATCAGGCAGGATTTGCCCTTACTGAAGCCATGCTGGCTGCTACCAAGCACCTCGTTGTTTTTCATGTGCCTTAGTATGCCTTCTAGGAGAATCTGCTCCAAGATTTTGGCAGGCACAGAGGTGAGACTGGCTGGTCTGTAATTCCCTGGGTCATCCATTTTCTCCTTCTTGAAAATGGGGGTTATATATCCCCTTTTGTGGTCATCAGAAACTTCATCTGACTGCCATGAGTTTTCAAATATGATGGACAGTGGTTTAGCAATTTCATACACCAGCTCCTTCAGGACCCATGGATGGATTTCATCAGGAAATGAAGGAATGAAGCTGAGACTGGGAATAAGGGGAGGGTGTGGGTGAAAGTGTTTTAGTTGCTGGTTTAGTTTCTCACCTTCCAGTTCTTTTTTAACTGGCAACAAATAAATGTTGCTCTTTAAGTCTGTTTTGCCTATGATGGCAACTGACCCACAAACTTTTCCATCTTTTATTGTGCACCTGTTCTGTTGCGGCAAAGGTGAAAAATGACTGCTACTGCTGAACCCAGGACAAGAAAAAAAGGAATAGAATAAAGAGCTGTGACAGAGACGATTATGGCAGCTGAAAATTTGTTTTAATACAAAGTTCTTTACTTTTACTCTTTTGCTACTATGTTCTAAAAGTAGAATATTATGTGAATACAGCATACATACCGTATTTTTAATAAGCATCATATATAGATTCTATATAGGACATTCCTAATAATGAACTAAGGGTCATAGGATTTACATGTGCATTATTTTGCTATCTGTTCATTGAAAAATATATTTTTTAATTAAACCCCATATTGTAATCTTACTTAGCTGTATTCATCCTTAATTTCCCAAACAACTGAAGACTCAAATAGAGGACCATGTAACCAGAAAGTAATGGGTTACCATGAATCAAATGTTCCACACTAATGTTGTGTGCCTCTTTTTCCCATAACAACTGGGAAATTACAGGATATAGGAGTTGCATCTGCCTTTGCAACAGTGTGTTCTACGTGTTGAGGTGGATCAGCATAGTACATATAGCATGGTACTTCCTAGAAGTTTGCTATTACATTTGAGCACTTCAGAGTTAAATTGTGTTTTAGAACTTAATTTGTAAATCTCTGATTATTTTCTTACCTTTGAAATAATTTTTCTGTTGTATATTTGCTGTTTTCATAAACATATTATTATGCTGCCAGATACTTTTGTTATACATTATTATTTGCACAGCCCCATATGTCCAATTTATTAGTTCCTGTTTCCTGGGTTTATAAAGTCATGTTCAACCTTATTATTTTTAACATTTTCTTCTTCCTGCTTAGTTGTGCAAACACTTCCATATTTGATATTGATTGGTACTTCCAACTGTTTATTAGGAAAACTTAGTTTAGCTGCAGATTGATCTTTCGTCTGGATACTAAATTCAGGTGTGAAAATTTATTAGAACTCTAATATAATATGATTATTGTCACAAAAGGTGATAAAACGTGAGCAGTACTTATCCTACTTGATTTCATAATTTGCAAAGAAATTTGTACACAAGATGTCATAGGGACAAGTCAGTGCGAAAAAAAGCTCAGAACTTGATGGCGTCTGCCCAGATCTAACGGACTAGTTTAACCCATTCTGGGCTAGAAGGGCTAAGGAGCAATAGGCAAATCTTGCCACACAACTGCTGCTAACTTCACATCCTCATAACAGACTTGGGGTGGGAAACCAGAGGATAACAGAAACCTCATGAGAAACCTCCTAATTTGCTTTAGGTACAGAGGAGGCTGGGCTGGGGCTATGTGATTACTGAGGCTAGTATTGGTTTTCATTGGTTTCCTATGCCAGTGAGATTGGCAAGTGAGCAAGTGTCACAGGTAAGACATGGTTCTCCACCTCCGTAGCCATCCTGGCTAGTAATAATGGTAATAATAAAACTATAATACATCTTTTTATCATTAAGTGATGTGGCTTTTTTTGTGCTGACTCCAAGTTTCTCATTACACAAACAAAAGGGTAAAAAAATGTAAAATGAAAGAAAGCCTAATTACTGTTTTCTGGATCAGGACTGCCAGAAAGTGTGGATGTTAGTAATCTAGGAAACATGAATTTTAACTTCTTATTCTAGATGAATATCAAATGCTTAATTTCTTGCTGGACTCTGGAATTTTCAGAAATCCTGCATTTAGTATATTATTACAAGGGTGAAAAAGGAAAAAATATGGTGATTTATAATCCTTTTGGGTTGCCTGCTGTAATTTTTTTGTACTTTGTTTTCATGTTACTGTTACACCACCATATCATAAAAACACCTAACAATCATATAATAATTGGGTCAACTGCTGAGGTGAGCAGCTGGAGAGAGGCCGCCTTCAACACCTGAGCAGGGGGAGATCAGCGTCCAGGAGCCTGTGAGCAGGGCCCAGCCTGGGAGCTCTGCGCTGGCTGCCCCGGCGGTGGCAGCGCAGGCACCCAGACAGAGCCGGTGAGAGGGGAGGCTGCAGGGCAGCGCTCGGGATGTAGAGAGCGCCTGCACAGCTCTGGTGAGGGAACGGTGCACCATGGGCAGGGCTGCACTAATGCCCCTTGGTGGAGGTCCTGCTGCAGCAGGGGCTGAGCTGTGGGACGCTGTCGATAGACTGCGAGATGTCTGGGAAGATGAGAGGAAGCAGGAATGCTTGCTCCAAGCCCAAACTCTGCAGAGGCCTCAAGCGTCCATCAGAGCTCATGGAGGAAAGAAGGTGGGAAATAAAAAAAAAATAAAAGGAGGCAGAGGACAGTTAAAAGCAAGGGGTTTCCTCCTAAATCTGATGTCCCCACTCAGAACCACTTTGCTGTCCTGCAGGGGGCTGATGAGGAAACCCACAGCTTGCAACATGAACAGCCGTCTGGTGCACTGGTTAAGAAGATCACTGCCCATGCTGCCAGGAAAAAGAGGTGGGTCATAGTAGTAGGGGACTGTACTTTGAAAGGCACAGAGGCACCCATCTGTCGGCCTGACCCAATCTCAAAGGAGGTGTGCTGCCTACCAGGGGCATGGATCGGGGATGTTGCAGAGAGGCTGCCAGCTCTAGTAAGTCCCACAGACTATTACCCACTTCTAGTGATACATGTGGGTGGTAGTGATACAGATAGAAATAGCCTGGAGAACATGAGGAAGGACTACAGAGCCCTGGGAGAGATGGTTAGGGGCTTTGGAGCTCAGATTGGCCTTTCGTCAATTCTTCAGGATGCAGGGGTTAGGACAATTGGCCAGGTTAATAAGTGGTTAGAAGGGTGATGCCACAGTCAGGGGTTTGGATATTTAGAACATGAGACTCTATTTTGGAGGCCAGGTCTACTGGAGGCTTGTGTAGCTGGTCTGACAACAAAGGGGAGGAGCAGTTTTGGTAGGAGACTTGCCAGACTTGTCAAGGAAGCTTTAAACTAGATGTGTTGGGGGAGGGGAGCATCATACCATCCCAACACACCCAGTCAGTTGCTAGCACTTACAATAAATGTTCAGAGCAATTTAGAGATATTCCAGCCACTCCAGCCAATGAGTTGGATTCAGCTGGGGCTCGGCTCAGATAACTCTATACAAATGCCCATAGTATGGGGAACAAGCAAGAGAAATTAAAGATGCATGTGTATGGGGATATGATATAATAGGTATCACAGAAACATGGTGGGATGGCTCCTATGACTGGAGTATTGGAATGGAAGGTTACAGGCCCTTTAGAAAAGAGGCCAGGCAGGCAAAGAGGGAGAGTTGCCCTTTATGTTAGGGATAGGCTGAAGAGTATGGAAGTCTGTCTGGGGACAGGTAAGCAGTCAATAGACAGTTTGTGGGTCAGGGTTAAAGGGAGAACAGCAATGGGAGACATTACTGTGGGGGTTTGTTACAAACTGCCTAATCAAGAGGACTCTGTGGATGAAGCACTCTACAGACAGATAGGAACAGCTTCACATTCGCAGACCTTTGTTCTCATGAGGACTTCAACTAATCTGATATCTGTTGGAGCAATGGTATTGCCCAGCACAAGCAATCCAGGAGGTTTCTCGATAGTGTGGAAGACAGCTTCTGCAAGTTATAGAGGAGCTGACAAGGAGAGGTGCCATGCTTGACATTGTGCTCACCAACAGGGAAGGGGTGGTTGGAAATGTGGTGCTCCAGGGCACCCTTGGTTGTAGCGATCATGAGATGGTTGAACTCTACATCTTCAGGACAGTGAGGAGAGAGTGCAGCAAGCTCACTGCCTTGGATTTCAAGAGGGCAGACTTTGGCCTCTTGAGGAGCCTGTTTAGTAAGGTTCCATAGGATATAGCCATAGAGGGCAGGAGGAGCAAGACTGTTGGTTGATTAGGAGTGTTGCATCCCAACTAGAAGGAATTGCAGCAGGAGGGACAGAAGACCTCCTTGGATGGATAAGGAGATGCTGAGGAAACTTTAGAGGGAAAAAAATTGCTTATAAAAGGTGGAAGCGAGAACAGGTGGCCTAGGAAGAATACAGGGATGTTGTTTGGGAAATTAGGGACCAGGTTAGGAAATTAAACTTAGCTAGGGATGTGAAAGATGACAGGAAAGGATTCTATAGGTACATTGCAAATAAAAGACAGACTAGGGACAAGGTAGGCCACCTCTGGAAGCTAACGGGAGAACTGGATACCCAGGAATTGGAGAAAGCTGAGATTCTTAATGACTTCTTTGCCTCAGTCTTCACTGACAAAGGATCTGACCACACCACCCAAGTCTTAGAAGGCAGACACAGGGACTGTGAGAATGAAGACCTTGGGACCACTGTAGGAGAGGATCTGGTCCGAGACCATCTTAAGAACCTAAATGTGTACAAGTCCATGGGACCTGATGAAATCCATCCACGGGTCCTGATGGAGCTGGCAAATGAAATTGCTCTGGGTCAAAGCAATCCCAGACACAGCTACAGGTTGAGCAAAGAGGAGATTGAGAGCAGCCCTGCAGAGAAGGACTTGGGGGTGGTGGTCGATGAGAAAATGAACATGAGCCAACAGTGTGCACTTGCAGCCCAGAAAGCCAACCGTATCCTGGGCTGCATCAAAAGGAGTGCGACCAGCAGGTCGAATGAGATGATCCTGCCCCTCTACTCTGCTCTTGTGAGACCTCACTTGGAGTATTGTGTGCAGTTCTTGTGTTCTCAACATAAAAAGGACATGGAGCTGTTGGAACAAGTTGAGAGGAGGGCCATGAGGATGATCAGGGGACTGGAGCACCTCCCTTATGACAATAGGCTGAGAAACTTGGGGCTGCTTATCTTGGAGAAGAGAAGGCTGCATGGGGACCTCATAGCAATCTTCCAGTTTCTGAAGGGGACCTGTAAGGATGCTGGATGTGTCATTAGGGACTGTAGTGATAGAATAGGGGACATGAATAAAAAGTTTATAGTTATCCATGACCTTGCAATCTGTGTCTCAGTTTGCCTGCCTGTAAATATTGAGCTCTGACACTTAAAATTTGCATTTGTCTTAGCNATCATTAGGGACTGTAGTGATAGAATAGGGGACGTGAATAAAAAGTTTATAGTTATCCAGACCTTGCAATCTGTGTCTCAGTTTGCCTGCCTGTAAATATTGAGCTCTGACACTTAAAATTTGCATTTGTCTTAGCCCCCATTTCAGTGGTGAAATAGTTGGTCTTCTCATAGAGATTTTGGCATTGCACAAATTACCTGGAAAAATATTTCTCCCTGTGCTGAGGTGTCCTGGGGACCACCAGTGGTGTTGCATCTGAAGACACAGGGGGCTGGGATCTGCACCCAGCTGATCACAGCTGGTTCTGGCTGGCTCAGGCACTGCTGTGAACTGTCTGTCAGCCACTTGCCAAAGCTGCAGCATGTCTGAGCAGGCATGTTTGAGGGAGAGTGGGAGGAGTTGGAGAAGAGGGAGAGTGGGAGGAGTTGGAGAAGAGGCAGATGGGGATATTGCTGGGGACAAGGCTGTTGTCACACTCTGGCAGAAGAGGTGCTGGGTCTGTGGTCCCAGTGCAACAAGGCCTGGGGTCAAGGGAGCCCTGGAGGGACTGTGGCTGTGGGCTGTTCATACTGCAACTTAGGAAAAGAAATGAGAGGCAAGGAGCTGAGCACAGAAGTCATTGCACCCAGGACCACAAACCCTTTCACTGCCTATTGCCTTGCTGAAGGAGGTGGGAGGGACTGAGTGTAATGCACAGCAAAAGTGAAGAGATACTGAGGTTCAGTAGAGGGAAGGAGAGGTGCTTGCTGAAGTTGAAGTAAGGAAAAGGTTAGGAAAGGTTTTTCCTTGATTGTTCATTTAACTGTTTGGCTTCTTTTTCCTAAAATATGAATGGATTATCAAAAGTTTTGTGTTAATTGGTGGTAATTTAACAAAAATGCCCCTTCTGCCTGCAACAGTCTGTACATTGTGTATCTCTAGGTTTTAGAATGTCCACACAAATTCACAGATGTTTTGCAAGACTCATATGTTGTGAGTTAAGTAAAACTCAAAACTAAAGAACTTCCTGAAGACATGAGTAGTTCTGTCATGCTGCTTAAAGAGGAGCAGAGAATAGGTTGTAGGCAAAGCTGGGGAAGTTTATGTTCTTGATTATTCTTTTGTGATAAAGAAAGGGATGGTCATTCTGGTAAAAGAGGTCAAATTACAGCTGACCTGTTAGATGTATATACTCTGGACTACCTTCTCTGTTGAAAGAAGGCAAAAATTGTATCTTTTTCTTCAGAGGTTCAAGTGAATTGTTATATAAGTTGATAGTATTTGTGACTTTTCTCTCATGAAAGGAACCACTGGCGTCTTTCTGCAGACAGTATTTCAGTTATTAAAACTTATGGCTATATTGTTAGTAATCCTGACATGTTTTTGAGTATACTTGCATACTCTGGTGCTATCCAAGTGGAGCTCTCAGCTAGCCCTCCAGCTATTCAAAATGTTTCTTATGATTTGGTTGGTGAAGAGAGGGAGTTAAACATAACTTCACTTCAGAACTGAGCCTCTAGAAATATATTCAATTCACAGACAGTACACAATCATTTTCTTGCTGATGTTCTGCTCTGCTAAGGGGCCTGCAGCAATGTCAAATTTGATAATGTTCCACTCTCCAAAGCATGGGCAGAGTGATTTGGATAAGAAGAGACAAGGCAGCACTCTGAATGATCTGTAGAGAGGAGTAGAAATGGTTTTGTTTCAGTACAGCCAGAGCACCTCGTTCTGTGGTTCTGGCATAGATTACAACTCAAAAGTGTCACATGTGGCACTGTATCAGGGATTCTTTTCTATGATTCTACAATTGTAGCAATAGGACAAGGGGTAGCAGGTTAAACTTAAACAGGGGAAGTTTAGATTAGGTAAATCTAAAGTTTAAAGGAAGGAACTTCTTAAAGGAAGAAGTTCTTTACTGTGAGGGTGGTGAGGCAGTGGAATGTGTTGCTCAGGGAAGTCGTGAATGCTGCATCCCTGGCAGTGTTCAAAGTCACGTTGGATGGAGCCTTGGGTGACATGGTGTAGTGTGAGATGTCCCTGCCCATAGCAGGGGGGGTTGGAACTTGATTAACTTAATGTCCTTTCCAAACCTAACTGTTCTATGATTCTATGATTTTATGATTATTTTGCTTTGCTTTTGTGAAGCCATTTGGTAATAAAAAGCTTGATAACTCTAAAGTAAAGTATGGCATATACATTTTTTAATTTTTAACATATAATGGAGAAGTATTTTAATGAATGGATGTTTATCCATAATCACCAAATTTTTGCCGTTATGTAACAGGCAGTATAATTCAATATTTGTGACACCTGTTTTTCTTTACCCACAGAAAATTGGTGCCATTTTGCTAGAAATAGAAAAACATTGCTAATTATCATTAGGGTCTTTTAGTACAATTCAAGCAGAGTTAAACAGGAAATGTTTGCGGTTTGCTGCCATATGGAAATGCAGTGGACACAGCTATCTTTTTTTTGGAATTTTACACATTACTTATTCATTGTATAGTATTTATGTAAAATGTATGTGCATGTGTGCAACCTTGAAATAACTACATACTTTTTTCTATTTTTCTTAGTCTAGTAAACATGAGGATTTAATAATGTTTCT
This sequence comes from Agapornis roseicollis, assembly GCA_002631895.1. Lineage (NCBI taxonomy): Eukaryota > Metazoa > Chordata > Aves > Psittaciformes > Psittacidae > Agapornis > Agapornis roseicollis. The sequence continues at coordinate 43,001 of NDXB01009574.1, forward strand.
TTCAGATATTTACATTATTTCCTGATAGTGTTGATGTCACTGATTATTCACTTAATGTCAATGAGTTTGAGTGCCACTGTTCACGTGAAGGAATAGACATGCTTTTTTTTCCTCTTTTCATGAGGCTTGGCTAAGTATAAGGATCCCTTTGACATACATAAGGGTAAGTCTAGGAGGGACTGATTTTCTTTGAGGGTTCTGGAGTGACAGTGTACCGGGACAAGAGTCTTGTAGTGCTGTGTATTTGGTTTGAGAAACATCACAGGAGTTAACTGGTTACAGAAGAGAACAGTTATGAGAAGGAATCCAGCCATTTTTGGGGAAAAAAAAAAAAAAAAAAATAA
>NDXB01009575.1:0-10017 GCA_002631895.1 Agapornis roseicollis
GGACTTGGGGGTGGTGGTCGATGAGAAAATGAACATGAGCTGACTTCAGTGTGCGCTTGCAGCTTAGAAAGCCAACTGTATCCTGGGCTGCATCAAAAGGAGCGTGACCAGCTGGTCAAAGGAGGTGATCCTGCCCTTCTACTCTGCTCTCGTGAGACCTCACTTGGAGTATTGTGTGCAATTCTGGTGTCCTCAACATAAAAAGGACATGGAGCTGTTGGAACAAGTGCAGAGGAGGTCCATGAAGATGATCAGGGAACTGGAGCATGTCCTGTATGAAGACAGGCTGGGGAAGTTGGGGCTGCTCTGCCTGGGGAAGAGATGACTGTGTGGAGATCTCATAGCAGCCTTCCAGTATCTGAAGGGGGCCTATAGGGATGCTGGGGAGGGGCTCTTCATTAGGAACTGTAGTGACAGGACAAGGGGTAATGGGTTCAAACTTAAAGAAGGGAGGTTTAGATTGGATATAAGAAAGAAATTCTTTCCTGTTAGGGTGGTGAGATGCTGGAATGGGTTGCCGAAGGAAGCTGTGAGTGCTCCATCCCTGGCAGTGTTCAAGGTCAGATTGGACGAGGCCTTGGGTGGCATGGTTTAGTGTGAGGTGTCCCTGCTTATAGCAGAGGGGTTGGAACTAGATGATCTTTAAATGAACCCTAACTTTTCTATGATTCTATAAGAAGGGCTCAAACACACCATACCCAGGGTTTGAATACTGGCTCCAAAGCAGAGGTGTAGTCCTCTCACATTGTACTGTAAGAGCAGGCCTTGCATCATTGCCACACGCATAACAGTTTTCCCTTGCCACTGCATGCTACCTCAGAGTTTCTCAGGTGGGAACCCTCATGTTTATGGTGGTACCTACTAAGACAGGAACATAATCACAAATTCTAGGGGGTGACACCACATCACCCTAACAAACAGAAGGAAAGAGCATGTCAGAAAACTATCATTTACTAGGAGAAAAAACAACTTGGGCAGGTTTAACATGGGGGTTGGTAATCACTATACTTTTCCATGCCAGAGCATGTTTAAATATCAGATAAATTTTGCTTGTAGTGCATATACCAGTTGCTTTTCAGTGCAATGGAGCAAGAATACAGCAGCTTTTCAGCACCATTAAAACAAATCCATTAAGGAAAAGATCTTGCCTCCTTTCCTCCTGCAGAGCAGCAGCTTATCATGCAAGAAGTCTCACTGCTTTCATGAAGGATGCTTGTTGCTCCACTGGCACCTGAAGCAGTACCAGGGTGCTGAGCTAATGACAAAAACCAGCCAAACAGGCCCTGCTGGTTAGTGTGTCCTTCTGCCATGGAGCAGGGATAAGATTTACTGCTCAGAAATGATAAAGCTGCAGAACTGCAGCAGAGGACAGAGCTCCCTCTCACTCAGAACCGGCTGCTCAGGCTGGGTTCTTCAACATAAAAGTTGCTGGCTCCTTTTTTCATGTTTGTAGGCTAGGATGAGGGGAGGGAAAGCAAAGCAGAGGGAAGGGAGGTCAAGGAAGATCCCAGCAATCATGAGTCACCAGGGCCTGATACTTATTTAGCACATAGCATGAATCTAATTACTGCAGAAGCAATAGCTGCTGTGAAACAGCATGAAACAACATGCTTTTCATCAAGCTCAGCAGGATGAACAGTAAAAGCTCAATGGGGGAATATGGTGAGGGACGTTTTACAAGGGCATTTAGTGACAGGACAAGGGGGAATAGCTTTAAACTGAAAGAGGGTATGCTTAGATTAGGGTTTTGGGAACGAGTTCTTTCTGTGAGGGTGGTGAGGCACTGGAACAGGTTTCCCAGAGAAGCTGTGGCTGCCCCATCCCTGGCAGTGTTCAAGGCCAGGCTGCACAGGACTTTGAGCAACTTGGTCTAGTGGAAGGTGTCCCTGCACATAGCTGGGGGGTGGAACTGGATGATCTTTCAGGTCCCTTCCAATCCAAAACATTCTACCACTACATGATTCTACGCTGTGTTTACCTGTTGCTGCCCTGTTGCTTCATGTGTCAGAGAAGGAAAGCATCTCTGCACTCTAATGCTGCAAAAGAAACGCACAGCCTGGCATGCCCAGGTGAGTTATCAGTGTGAATGTCCTTCTCCTCATCTGCTCTCCACAATCCTGACAGGCTGTGATAGTAAGCCTCAAAAAAGACTGCTCATAGTGAACTCCAATTTAATAAGCAATAATTAAACTACTTCTTTTTTATTTTGTCCTGACTTCCTCATAATCCAGTTGGTCTTGTCCTGAAAGCAATTAGTGACAGCACCATCACGGTCTGGATCAGGTTCACATCCTGTTTCCTACTGGGCTTGTTTCTGAGGCAAAGATGAGGGTTTCATGATAAGCCTGCTGCTCTTGAGGCTCTCGAAAGGCTGGCAGACCAATGCTGCTGGGAGTTGCATAGTAAACACAAACACCACTGAAACAGCTTTTGAGGCCCATAGGTATACAAAACACAGACATATACAAATCCCCAGGAAAATAAAACACTCTGTTCTGTCAGCACTGGTTAACACCATTGCCTAGAGCCCAGTTTTCAGATAAACACAGTATTTGTTTTCCTACCTGGAAGTGTAAAGTGAGCCACAAGGATCTCTTTTAAATAAGAGATCTTTTAAATAAGCCTTTCTCTTGCAGGGTCAGAAAATATCTATGCTCCTTGAAAGCTTAGCAGCAGATGTTGACAGATTGACTGCCAAATAGAGATCAAAGAAGATAAAGGAGAGAAAACCCTCATACCTTGCTGCTTCTTCTCTCACATCTGTGTATAGGACCAAATGGGCTTCCAGCCCCTGAGAATGCCTGTGTCAGCATCCTTCTTTAAATTAAGAGCACCACCACCTCTCCAGTGAATGCCAAGACCTGTCAGCTCTACAAATAAAACTGCTCTGTGAAAGAGCTTGCTGTTTTATTACTTCTCTGCCTGATGTGACAAGATTTTCCTTCCCGTTTACTCAGTTTCTTACAAAGAAGTAGTCAAGTTGTGGCACTGTGTCACAGTAGTTCCTTTGCTCTCTGCATATTTTACAGCTCTTCAGACACCTTTCAGGTGCTAACTAGTGGGAGTATTGTTCTCTGAAGAGTTATACCATAAAAGTGAGGTTTGGGAGGGAATACTTTGAAACACACAAAACGGACATTGTCATTGCTGCTTCTTATGCAAGTACACTGTAGCTACACCTCCTTAATTCTGCCCGCTCACCACAGCGATCAGAACTAGAAATATGTCCTTTTGCTCCTTGTGTGATGTTCATCAACTCAAAGAAGGGATTTCTGAGGCTCATCTTATGTTAACTAAGCCTAGGTTAACTACATTAACTTCCAGTATCTGAGGGGGACCTGTAAGGATGCTTCATTAGGGACTGTAATGACAGGACAAGGGGTAACGGGTTCAAACTTAAACAGGTGAAGTTTAGATTGGATATAAGGAAGAAGTTCTTTACTGTAAGGATGGTGAGGCACTGGAATGAGTTGGCCAGGGAGGTTGTGAGTGTTCCATCCCTGGTGGTGTTCAAGGCCAGGCTGGACAGAGCCTTGGGTGGCATGGTTTAGTGTGAGGTGTTACTGCCCATGGCAGGGGGTTGGAATTAGATGATCTTAAAGTCCTTTCCAACCCTAACTATTCTATGAGTCTGTGATTCTATGAGGACAGGCTGAGAGAGCTGGGCTTGTTCAGCCTGGATAAGAGAAGGCTCAGGGGAGACTTTAAGTCAGATTCCAGTACCTAGAAGCGGCCTACAGGAAATCTGGAGAGGGACTTTTTACAATAGAATGTAGTGACAGTACAAAGGTGACTGGTTTTAAACTGAGAGGAGGTAGCTTTATGGTTGCCTATGGCAGGTGGGGATTGGAACGAGATGAGTTTTAAGGTCCCTTCCAACCCAAATGAATTTTTTTTAAACCAAAATAACTCAAGATATTCAAGCTAAGCACAACATTAAGAAGGACTGATGCTTTCAAAATGCTCTGAGGTTTGTATTGGTACCCTGTAAAGAGAAAAGACCAATCATCAACTTCTTAGAAATAAGTTCTATATAGCAGGCCATATACACACTGCATGCAAACAGTCCAAGATCATCTTGCCTTGCCAAGAGCCTCACCCAGCCATTTCTGCATGAGGCTAGAACTTCTGTGTGAGCTATACTGTATCTTATTTTTACAGATACTAATCTTGATTTAAAGAGTGCAGAATTCCCCATGCCCCTAAGGTAAGTTATTCTAATAGGTAATTATGCTCTCCATAAAAAAAAATAAAAAAGGAATAAAAAAAGAACCACTGATTACTTGTGTAAATCTGGCTAGCTTCAGCTTCCAAGTTGGCTTGCATTCTGCCATTTACTGGTTTAAGACTGTTTCGTATCAGAAATCTCTTCCCCATGTAGGTACTTGCATGTTATAGTTACGTCAGCTCTTCATGTTTCTGGATAAAGTAAGTAGATTTAGGTTCTTAAAATTTCTCACAGAAAGGCAGATATTCTTCCCAGCCTCAAATAATTCCGGAAACTCTTTCCTGCATCCACTCAGATTTTCCAAAACCCACTGTGCATATGGACGGCAGGATTAAATAAAGTACACTGCTCTGATCCTGTTTTACTGTCCTAATTCCACACCCTCATGCATATCAGGTAGTCAGTAAAGACCATATTTTCTGTCTCGACTACAACATCACTCTGGGAATAATTACTCATATGGGTGACCCCCCACACCTCAGCCCTTTTTGAGGCCAGTTCCAGGTTTTGGCAGTCCATGTTAAAATACCACACACCACTTCTTCAATTTTTTGGCTTTGCATTGAACTGTGTGGAAATACACACTGATCAGGCAGGTCTGTCAGGCCAAGGAAGTCAGGTGGATCTTCACAGCTAAATTTTTCTCACCAGAATTTCTTGTTACCCAAAGGTTTTTGAAGGAGCTATTTTGCTTTTATTTTTGTGGGGTTTTGTTGCTATCTAAAAACATTAGGCAGCAACATGTGTTTTCTCTTAAATATGTGTTTTCTTGCCATGCTTATCACTAACACTGGTAAATAAGGAACAGAGCAGAAAACAAATTTAAGGAAAAATGACATATTTCATGCAAAGCTTCTGTAAATATTTCATTTTTCTTTTTTCCTTTTTTTTTACCATAATTTTTTTTGTTGTTTAAAGATATACCAGTATTTTCACAAATATTACCACATTCTTTGTCCTAGGGAAGTTGAAAATTTTTCCAGACTAATAACAGATGAGCTGATTTGGACAAGATCTGGAAAAGAAGCACTGATTTTGCTTCTTCCTGCCTTATGACCACAGCAGGACACAGTGCCTAAAACGTATACATTTGTAAGCATGAGAATGTGGCTTGAAAAACAGTTTTAATTGTAGTTCACAGTTTAAATGCCACATATTTAAGACTTCTAACCCTCTTTTAGCTTCTCTCTGTGCTTAATAGCTAGATTTAGTTTAGGTATTTAACTATTAACAGTGAGAGTTCGAGCATACGCTGATTTTAATATTTTCATATTGCTGATTTTGGAGTTGAGACTGAACTCAAACCCACTAGAGCTTCAACATGACACTCTCATGACTCACCCTCTGCCACCTTGAATTATCCTCCGTATAATTAGTAGAATATTTAATTCACAAACATCAGCTCTTCTTGTCAGCTTAAGGTGACACTGACCTTCAACAGGACACTTTTCAATGGTTTCAGAAGTTTCATCCTCAGGAGCTTCCCTGACTTCAATGCTTTAGTTCCTTGTCTCTTAAACTTTTAAATGATATTGGCAGACAAGATTTAAAGTACCATTTAGACTAGCTGAGGATGTGGGTCCTCAATGTCCTTCAGGTGAAAGCAAAGCAAAGTGGCATCATTCTGTTTATTGCAGTTAGTTCTTGGGTTTCATGCCTCATTTTACACAGAGACATGTAATTGAAATTGCTTCTTCAATGTAGGGCTGCAAGACCTGGTGAAGACAGCTAGCATATGCCCACTCGTAAACAGCTTTGCTGCCTTGTAGGGCCCAGCAGTTGCCAGCCAAGTATTCCCATGCAGTTGATGCATCAAAGAAGAGGGAGAAATATCAGTTAATGCTGATCTCAAATTGCAGCATCCACTCTCACTAGCAACGATATAATGTTCTCTTGACTGAGCTTCCTGGGGACTGGCTGAACAGAAATCACCTCAGAAATATGGAGGAGCAATACTTAATGACTTTCAAAAATCAGCATGGGAAGAAGAAAAAGAAAAGCAGATCATAGCAAAGCACCTTAACCAAAAACTGGTTGGTGCTGTGGTCATAATTTAATACACACTTATTGGGTCTCAGCAGTGGTTTTGCCCATTTTCACTACTGAACCAAACCATGGGAAACTAGGAAAGACTTGCTGTATTGTTGGGTTGGAAGCCAGAGCAATTAAAACCCCTGTTTAGCTTTATTTGCAAGCTGACCATATAGAAAACGACAAAATAATGACCAATACAAACCTTTCTTCATGGACTTACTCTTTTAAATGGCCATGCATATCAAAGTAGGATGAAATTTTTGAGCACTGTACAAAGCTCTAAGGAATGGATTCTATGTTCTTCTTGGAAACATCCGCTACATGCTCAAGAATGGAATTTCACAAGAAATCAGAGGAGCAGCCTTCTCCATGCCTGGGAGACCACTGCAGCTGGATATCCCAGATACTCTAAGCTTGTAGGATGCTGACTGCAACCCAAGCTGCACTAGGGAAGACTGTTTCTCTTTCCTGTTGGTCTGTACATTTTTTCATATCCCTGCTCTGCACTTAGCTATGCCTGTTCTCACAAGGCAGAAAATACATGCTTGTAATGTATGGCACCATTCAGCTTTAACCTATTCTATTTTGTTATTCACCAAAATTCTCAAAATATACTTCAAGAAGTTACAGAATATGGTCTATGTGGGCATTATGAATTCAGGTGTTGAACCTCTTCTGTTAATGGTAGGCCTCTTCTCTCATGTAGATATAACCTGTCACAGGTGAGTAATAAATGAGAATTTATTTATAAACAAGATTACAAATATTTGATTTTTTAAACACTAATGTGAGTGAGGAATTCTATACTCAGAAAATAAATCACTAAGTCCAGCTCATCCATAGAGTTATGAAACAAATGGTTAGGTGGGAAATAAGAATAATGGAGAAAGTGCAGCTGGAAACCCAAACATATTTTTACTTCAATATTAAAAAGAAAAAATAGTGGAAAGTTATTCACATGAGCATCCTCAAAATTAGAATGGACAGCAATTTAAAAGAAACTTTGTTGAACATTACTTTGCAAAGCAAATATTAAACTATATATTTACACTATTTGTTTGTATACATGAATTCATGCATATATATGTATGTAATTATATAAAGAATCATGTACAAACACTTCAATTTTTTCTCAAATATATTTCATAGAATTAAATCGTTGTATAGCTTTAGTAGGATTTTTTTGTTGATGTTGATTAAAAAATTATTTTTCTTTTCAGACATGCAAAATTTTGAAGTATTTGAAACCCTGAATACTGTATCTTATGACTCAAGAAGTACACATACTGCCTTTGACAGCATTTTAAATGTGTCAGAGAAATAAGATATTTAAAAATAATAATCTAGATGTGTTTGTATAAAAATAAGATTATGACATTGAATGTCAACCTTTACTGAAGAAGGAACTGAAAATGAAACTTATTTCTGTTCAAATATTTATAAAATCAGAAACAATAAACTCTATCTTCTCCCTCCTTCTAGCAGTGTGATTAAAGTAATAAAAATTTACATAAAATAATGGATTCAAGGGTGCTTTTGAGCAATCATTTGCTCATGGAGAAAAGATATTTTTTTTTCTAAATAGCTCTCTTTTTATATTACATCTTCAAATCGTATGAAGGAGCAAATGTGATGCTACATGCATGATCTGTACCTTCATTATAAATTGAACCAGGACTCTTACAGCCCATTTGGATTGTGCATTTGAGGCTTATAGTGGAATTTTCCACTATTGCTCTCATAAAGACAAGATTTTTTTCTGTTGAGGGGAGTAAAATGAAGAATGTCCATGCACCGAAAAAAAAAGGATGAAGTACAGGGCAAAGTCAAATAATCTACTAAAAGTTATGTTCCAAGTCAGAGACAGAACTAGAAGCAGACTCCAGAACTTCCAGTTCCCTGGTCCACTTTGTAAAATGAACAGAAGTACACCACCAATGGAGTCTGAACAGAGGATTTCAGCTCTGTCCAGCACTGTTCAGACAATGCCTTCCAGAACATTTAGACTCAGCCTTTCAGAAATTTAAAGCTTTGGAATACAATAAGTATTTTTCCTAGTATAGATTACATACATTTTGGGCCACTTTTAGAACACAATTTTAGAAACAATCAGAATTTGTCATTCATCAGGTACTAATTTCTGTAAGGTGCAATGCAAAATAATTGGGATTGACAGATACTATAAATTCTATATGTTCATAATGTTACATGTTCTCTTTCTTAAGCACTCTGATTGAAATAGAGTAATATATTAAGATTAATCACACATTCATCCTTGTATTCTGAATGGAGGCATTTGCATTATGGTTAATTCAATAGGACTTTACTTACTCTTCACTCATCCGTCTTGGTTCAGCGTTTTCTCTTTGTGATTCTTCTTTGTCACAAAAAACAAAGTCATATCACCTCATTTGATTCTGGCCATTTTATCCCAATAATTCAAAACATTACATTTTCCAAATACCTTTCTATTTCTTTGGAAGGTCTGAAATCCTCGTTAACAGCTGGTGGCACATCTCACAAGGCAGAAAATAAATGAGTTGCGTTCAGACTTCATGTAGACATGTCAGCAGAGAAATTATCCATCTATGATGCTAATAAACACAGTGATTGTTGAAAGATCATTGGCAACCTTTTATGCTGATGGAATATAAGCCAGAGAGCAAGAAGCCAGACACCACCCAGTTAATACAGAAATACCCTGGTTTCCTCCTGTCATTTCTTATCAAAGAAAGGTTGCCTTTAATTTAGGTGGGAACAAATATAACTCTTTGGTTTGCTCGCAGTAGAGTAATCCTAGCTCTAGCACACCTTTTTGATGGAACAAAACCAAGACTAAGTCTTGAATAAAACATTGGCCACTAAGCTCGATTTCATTTTATTTAAAGATGTGGTTTCAACATGTTTATGTAAACAATTATCTAACTTAAAGAGGATGGGTCTTGTACAGGTGTGAAGATTAGACATAATATGAATATATGAAGGAAGATGGCATCACTCATGTTTGAGGAAGAGCTGGTTGGGCACATGATTCCTGAGATAAAACAGGCTCAAGCATCATCTGCTCATTTTGTTAGAGGATTTGAGAACCGTACTGTGGCCTGTGCCAGACCACAGAAGACAACAGAGTCCAAAGATGAATGCAACACAGTGTTTCCCAGGAAACAGACATCAACACTATTTCATTCTAAGGTGAACTGATGTTGCAGATAAGCAAAAAGTGTGACTGGCTCTTGAGTAGCAGAAGAGGGTACTAGCACACTTTCTTGCAGCTGTCCAGCTGAACAGCTTGCAAAACAATAATCTGAATTCAACATTTATCTGTAACTTTACACTCCCATAAGTCAATCACTAAGCGTCATCAATAGCGGTGGGAACATGCCAGATATTTATGCAAGCTGCACCATGAAGCAGTGTTTTCTCAATGCTGTGTTAAATACAAAAATTTTACCTAGCCATAATTTTGCTTTAAAATACTTTAAAGATGTGAATAGTCTTTCTAAATTTCATAATTTGAAGGGGAAATGACAATGCAAATATTTTGAAAATAAAAAACTTTTGGGGAAGGAAAGTACGGCACCAGAATTTTGGTGTTTGGTTTTTTTTGTTTGTTTTGTTTTGTTTTTGTGTTTTGTTTTTTTCCTTCCAATTTTCTTCCAAACAGACCAGTCAGTCTCACCTCTGTGCCTGATGAAATCTTGGAGCAGATTCTCCTGGAAGGCATGCTAAGGCACATGAAAAACAACAAGGTGCTT